>OZ020510.1:94746374-94753874 GCA_963971375.1 Platycheirus rosarum
AGGAGCTTAAGCTCTTTATTGTTCAACTGAGAATTAGAAACTAAACCTACGACAATATATTTCTTAAAACCTAACTTATCCTACGGGAGCCGCCAGCGTATGTGCAGGAATGCGCTTGGTGTTGTTTTCTGGGTATTTCATCATTTGCTAGACATATCGTCAGCATTTTAATACGAAGCGCTGCATCATTCGTGGAAATCGTGGGAATGATGAAATTGAATATTCCATGCATTGGCAAGATAAGGCGATAGAATATTTGTTGCATTAACTCCTCCCCCTTTAAGTTCAAACGTCCTCGTTTGACCTTTAGAAAAAAGGAATTTGGCTTATCCTTGTTGGCTTGGCTGTTACTAGCTGTTTTGGTGGGCTTGTAATCCTTTCAGGATGAGATGCTTCTTTATTTCGGGTGTAAGTACTATTGGAATTGGGTCCTGATTTGTGGTGATATTTATCTGTCCATTTTTCCTTCAGATGAGCATTCTTACGACAATTACTACAATTACTAATATTATTATTGTAATCAGGCTGGAGTTGGTTGTCAGATGTAGGTTGTCTTCTTTTTTTATCTGTTCAATATATTCTGTGTTTTTAAGATGCAGTTCTTTCATCATTTCTAATGTTAACACCTCTTCATAAATTTCCGCTTGTGAGTCAGGCTGAACGATTGCCGGTAGTGGTTTTGACCCAGGGATTTCGTTGGAAATGTAACTTTGTTTATCGATGGTGATGGATGCGTTATGAAATTGGATAATAAAAGATCCTGTTAAATTGATGACTTCGCCATTTGCAAGGACTGATCCGTTGTATTTATTCAAAAAGAGGGTTCCGGGGAGTATTTCTTCGACGCTGGGAATGTGTTGGTTGTTTATTTCTGTGCAGTTGGAGGGGCGGCTCCTTAATAAATTCGGTATACAATTACTTTTACTTATATCTAAAATTTGATTTTGCTTACAAATTGACAAATTATTATGTGTTTTACAATCTTCTTTTATACCAAATATTTGGTCATTACATTTTAAAATATTATTAAACGGTATTTTAGTTATAACATTTTTTCTCTTAATTGATTTCACCATTAGGTTTTGACAAGCTTTTAAATTTGTTACTGGTATACTTATAATATAGAGTATGGTTGAGACATTTGTTGCGATCTTTACGTCTGCAAATTCAAATGCCTCTTCTAAATTTACATATGGTATTTCATATTTTTCAAATACTTCTTTTGCTGAATTTATTTCAGCGTTTGATAAGATAAACGAGTTTATTATTCCCGCTTTTGCCCAGTGTAAGGCATAGTTAACATTAGTTAATTCTTCTTTTATTATATCTAATTTATATTTAATATTTGTAAAATATTCATTTTTTAAATTCGAATTTTGATTATTTAAATTAACAATATTGTTTGCAATGTTTGTGATATTATTTAATCTCTCGTTATTCAATTTATTTATAACTATTTGTTTATTGTTGTTTCGTAGAAGATTATTAATTTTCGCTTTAATTATTTGAAAATCGGCATGGTCCGGATTTCCGGCTACCCATTTCCATGCACTACCAATAAAATTTAATGATCTCTGTTTTCTTGGTCTAGGTTGTAGTCGGTTGAGGAGGTTCTGGAGGTTTGAAATTTCGTGTGATAGTAAAGGGTATAGTTGGTCTTGGTTGGAAACATAACTCTGGATTTTTAAATTGATGTCCTCGATAACCTTGGCATATAATTCTAGGTCTATGTCATGAATAATGTTAAAAGTACCCGTTTGTACTTTTGAGAGCCCTAGGCTCAGAGTTGCCACTTTTGAATTTGTGTAATCCAGGATTTGGATATCCGCAAAGAGCATAGGCAAGAATAATCTGTTAGGGAATTAATGTTTTATGAGACTTTTGTGAATAGTTTTTCCAGATTTTGTAATAATGGTAGTGTTTTTGTTTTCACCTACGACTTCTTTCCTGTATCTAGGAGAAAGTTTATTCCCTATTCTTCTGTTTAATTTCACGTAAATAATATCTCCTACAGAATAATTTTTCGGGGATGATCTATTTTTATTATGATAATTTAAGTCTGCAGCCTGTTTAGTTTTAATATTTTTAATAATTTCTTTCTTTTCTAATTCGAGCTGTTCGGGGTGATTCAGTTTGTTTTTTCCGAAGAAAACATCTATCGGTTTATTTTTTGTCGTCGAGTGGATAGACCTATTATATTCATAAACGGACATATCTAATAATTCAGAAAAGGTGTTGTGGATGTTTTTTACTTTAAGACAACGCATAAGCTCAGAGAGCGTGGAATGAAATCGTTCCACTTGTCCGTTAGCTGAGCTTGTATAAGGTGGGATTTTATGAATTTTAATTTTAAACAGATTTTCCAACATAAACGAAATAGAACTTGAGCTTAAGGTTTTCATTATCCACTACAATTGTTTCCGGGACGCCAAAAGACAAAACAATTTCTCGTAGTGGTTGCTTTACGTCTTCAATAGATCTAGACTTAAGAATTTTTGTTAAGGCATATTTTGAAAACTTGTCCACAGCGGTCAAAATTATTTTCCCATCAGTGAAATAAATATCTATGTGCACAATTTGGCCAAGAAATTGAGGTATAGGGGTTGGCTGAAATTCGGGTTTATCTGGGTGACGGTCGTATTTATTTTCTATACAGACACTACATTTTTTTGTGATTCTTCTAACTTTCCCAATCATGCCCGGAAAATAATGTGTTTTTAATATTTGAGCTTTATTTTCTCTCTCGTTTCTGTGGGCACGTTGAAGGGTATCGATCACAATTTTTTCCTGTTCTGATTCCGAAGTGACATCTTCTACCTGTATCTGGGTAAATCTTATTTTATAACCATAGATTTGTTGAATCATTCCCATTATGGCTTCTTCGGTTTTAATGCCATTGATAACTGAAGGGTTTAGGTGTTTTTTCATAATTTTTATGAGGTTATCATGAGTGAATTGTGGTTCTATAATTTGATGACGATGGTAAGTTGGGAAGACGATTTTAAAGTTTACGGAGGTTTGGACCTATTTCAAGGAGAATTTGGTTTTTATAGACATTGATAGGGGTTTCGACGTTGGGAATTAAGTTTTCGGGCGAACTTTCACAACTGTGTTGCGTTGAAGTGAGTGCGTTTATACTTGATGGGTTTTCTATCCGGGAAAGGGCATCTGCTACAACATTAGTCTTTCCTGGTTTGTATTGAAGCTCATAATCGAATTCTTCCAAGAATGCCTTCCATCGCTTTAACTTATTATTTTGATTTTTGTTGCTTAACGCAAACGTTAAGGGCTGATGATCGGTTATAATCTTCACCTTTGCTGTTCCATAGAGGTAATTTCTAAGAGAGCTCAATGACCAAAATATAGCCAGCATTTCCTTTTCATTTGTGGCATACATTTCTTCCGTCTTATTAAGTGTCCTAGAGATAAAAGTAATAGGCCTGTCTCTTGCGACAAAACGGCTCCTATTGCGAATTGAGAAGCGTCTGTTGTTAGTTGGAATGGTTTTCCAAAATCGGGGTACATTAATATTAAATCTGTTGAAGTTAATGAATTTTTTAATTTCTGAAATGCTTCTGGTACTTCTTCATTAAGATAAATATTCTTTTTGCTCGATTGAGCTCTGGACGTACGTCCATCTTCCCCTCTTAAAAGAGCGGTTAGCGGTTTTGCCACTTTGGCATAGTCTCTTACAAAACGACGATAATAGCCGGAAAGGCCAAGGAAGGAACGTAAGTTCTTTAAAGTTCTTGGTACAGGAAAATTCTTTATCGCCTCGACTTTAGTGGGGTTTGTACGAATTCCTTCGGGAGACACCACGAAGCCTAAAAACTCGACCTGCTTTTCAAAAAATCGGCATTTGTCCAACTGGACCTTAATTCTTGCTTTATTCAGCGTGTGAAAAATTTCACGAATGTGTTGAATATGCTGTTCTTCCGTTTGACTGAAGATTATGATGTCATCTATATAGACATAGCATATTTTACCAATGAAATCTCGCAAAATGTCATCGAGGGCCCGCTGAAAAATGGATGCCGCATTTTTCAGGCCAAACGGAAGTCTTACAAATTCATACTTTCCGTTATTTATTGAGAAGGCTGTTTTTTCTACATCCGATTCCTTTAAGGGGATTTGATGGAAACCGCTTTTTAAGTCAAGGACCGTGAAGAATTTATTCTTTCCCAGTTGAGAGAGAACCTCATTTATTTCTGGGATAGGATAGCGGTCTGCGACTGTGACCGTATTTAGCTTCCGGTAGTCGATTACTACCCTATATTGTTTATTGCCGTTGGAATCGGCTTTTTTAGGTACAACCCAAACAGGTGAGTTGTACGGAGATCTGGACGGTCTTATAATGTTGTCATCGAGTAGTTGACGAATTTGACTCTCAACTTCTTCTTTGAGAGGCATGGGATATGGATAGAACTTGGTGCAGATAGGAGAATCTGTGGTGGTACGAATTTCACCTACAACTGTTGTTGTGTAAGTCAGTTTTTCGTTTGGCTTGGAGAATAACGAAGAGCATTCTTCCTCAAGCGATTTGATAGCGTTTTTCTGGGAATCTGACATATGGTCCGTTTTTATGTCTAAATTATTGATTGCTTGAGATGCTTTTTGCTTCATTCTTATCTTTAAGCCATTTTTAATTTCCATGTAGTTTTGTTCGGTGAAAATTTTGGCAGAAAGTTCTTTGAGGCTATCGTTGCCAAGTATGAAAATCATTGACGTTTTGGTTACTATATTCGGTTGGTTCCTCTAGTATAAGGTTTTCCAAAGGTTCGTCGAACTTGCTATTTTCGTGTTCTATGTTCTTATTATAGTCGGCAAACTCGTCTTCTGTGTCAATATGAAAGTTTTGTTGGGGTCTTGGTGGAAAGGATCTTTGATTAGAAACCCCTAGTTGTGCCCTCGTTTGGGAACTTTGAGGCTCGTATTTTAATTGTGGCCTTACAAGAGAATTGTTTGGTCTTGTCCAAGGATTTGACCTTATATTAGGTTGTGGAATGGAATTTGGATTATAAACGGGTGAACGGTATTGATTGTTAATGTTTGTAAAAGGTTGATTATGAATGGGTGGACGCGGAGCATCATTGTTTATTCTAGGATAATTATTGTTTTGATGAAAATATCGGTTTTGTTTTGTTTTGTACTGGGAAAGGTCTTGTAGGAGGTTGATATTGGTGATGGACGTTTGGTATATGCCTTTGTGGATTTTGTAAAGAGTGTTGGTGTTTTTTCAATGCACCCAAATTATTATACGTATGATTTGACCTGTAACTCTGATTTTCGAGCTTTAAGCAGAGATTTAACGCGTGAGGCAAATCGAGTGGTTCTCGTATTCCGAGCAACCGAGGGAGGTCGCCTTTAAGACCTCGAATAAACGTATCGAGAGCCTTATCTCGATATGTTTGGGTCAACAAGCTCAAAGATTCTGAGCTGACTTCTAAACATGATAATTTATTTAATATCAAAGAGAGGTGAGAATAAACTCTTTGATAAAACTCTTGGATAGAGTTGTTTCCTTGCACCAAGGATATCATTTGGTATTCTAACGTTCCTAGATCCCGCTTATCGGCATAGTGCATGCCTAAGCAGCGAGATATGCTTTCCCAATTTAAGGGAATATTGTAGGATTCAAAAGCGGTATCTGCGTTACCGACTATCTTGTTCCTAATGGTACTTAAAATTCCGTAATATTTCGGGGTGCCTTTAAAAGGCTCATACAATTGTAATACCCGATTTACGCTTTTTTCCAGGAGCTGAATTCTCCTGGATCTCCCGAAAAATTCTTAAAGCATTTGACTACATGGGGAATTTTATCCATATCGGATAAATTGTTCCGGTGTATAGGATCAATTGCTTGCTCCACACCAGGAAATAAATCAGTGTTGGGATTTAAAACTTTTTGAACTAAGTTATGTCCACTAACTACTAAATTAATTGTCACTCTATTCAACTTCTTAATATTTTACTTTTTTTTCACTTTTTTTTTTTTTTTTTTTTTTTTTTTTTTTTTTTTTTAATTAATTGTTACTGTGTCTAATATTTTCCTTTTTCCGTTACTGGTTTCAAACTATCAAATACTAAATTAATTGTAAATCTATTCAATTTCTTATTATGTTACTTTTTTTTCCACTTTTGGTTTCTTAAAATTAATTTTTACTGTGTTTTAAACTTTATTTTCTAAATAAATTTTTACTGTATTTAATTTCTTACATTTAATATATCTTAATTAATCTTACATTAAACTCAGGAACTTCATCGTTGGGTTGATGACAAGATGGAGCGGCTAGCTATCGAACTTCCTTTTCCTCTGTTTTTTTTACAGCTACTCAGGGGCCTCTTTTCTCCACTTCCTGAAGCACTCGATATTTGTTCGCGTATTTAACACACGCGTGGACTACTGGCCGATTTTAGTACCGCTTGGGGACTTTATTTATCGTATTAATTACCGCACAATTTCGAGTTCGATTTTTTGAATCGATAACACTACTTAAGGGTTTTTCCGTACTTATGCGATGTTGCCAGTGGTCCCTGCTCGGGCGCCAAATAAATTCAAAAGTGCCGAAACGAATAAAAAAATATTTTTTCAGGAGCGTAAGCTCTTTATTGTTCAACTGAGAATTAGAAACTAAACCTACGACAATATATTTCTTAAAACCTAACTTATCCTACGGGAGCCGCCAGCGTATGTGCAGGAATGCGCTTGGTGTTGTTTTCTGGGTATTTCATCATTTGCTAGACATATCGTCAGCATTTTAATACGAAGCGCTGCATCATTCGTGGAAATCGTGGGAATGATGAAATTGAATATTCCATGCATTGGCAAGATAAGGCGATAGAATATTTGTTGCATTAACTTACATAAGTCAATCCCTGGAATAGCATTTGGGCTTTCCCGATTCCTTATTCATCTGTATCAATGTGTACACGTATGCGTGGTCCTATTCCTTCCCCCTTCGGAATTGTTCTTAGTGCTCGGAAAGGATTTCACTTGTCGCACCACCATCTTCAAAGATGTTTTCCATCAGCGCCAGTGATCAGGATGTATACAAACAACAAACAGATCAAAAACGAAGCGCATTGGGAATGAAAGCTGCTACCGCCACCACTCTTATCCAGGTGCGTCGAATGCTGTGTGCTTGAAGGGAAACATGGATAGCTCTAATCTCTAATAGCAACACAGAATGTGATGTGATGTGATTGATACAAATATTTGGTTACTGATGGAAACTTTTTGTGGCTTCCAGATTGAACGGTAATTTTTTATTGGCCTGATTGCTTGGTGTGGGAGCTGTGCTTGTAGGTGGAGAGGTGCGAACTCATTTACTAGCACTCAAATATTTTTAGGAGATGACAAATGACTGAATTTGATTTCATAAAATTAAATACATATTAAAATACTCATCACATGTCACTTGAAGTTATGTTAATAAGCAATAAATTTTTAAGCACTGCCTCTAATTGGCGTGAATCATGGCACAATTATAAACATAACTT
>OZ020510.1:94763874-94773874 GCA_963971375.1 Platycheirus rosarum
TGGGATATCCTGTCTTTGGACCGGTGTACTGTCAGGTGCCCTGACAGGATGAGTTGGGAATAGTGTTTCAACAATGTGCTCCATTTTTTCTTCGCTAAGAACAGGGGGTGTCATCTGAGCTCCGAGTTTACGCGTAACAATCTTATAGCCTAGTCCCTAGAGGTCGCTATTTACTTCACGGCGGAGATCCTCCCATCTCTCTCTCTTGTTCGAATTGATGGCCCTCTTGAGCTCGGATCTCTTGGTTCTGAACTCCGCTGTGGCGTCCTCCATAGGTTCAGCGTTTCTTCTTCTCCCCCTGGTGACTATTCGACGAAGTTGTAAACATCTCCGGCGTAACGCAGCTATCTCTTCTGTCCACCAGTGCACTGGATCTCTGTTTCTGTTGGCACCACTCGTTCGGGGCATTGAGGAGTCGCAGGCGAGCCGAATTAGTTGCATCGTGGCTTCAGCTTTGGTTTCAGCAGGTCCTTGTACTTGTAGCACAGCATCTGCCCCTTCCTCGATCACTTCCTTAAAAATATCCGCGTTAAGCCTGTTTAAGTTCCACCTTGGAGCCCGTGGTTGGTGACGTAGGTTTAGGGCTCGTTGGTTATCCTCCAAGTCAAAAACGATATACTGGTGGTCGCTTCCTGTATAGTCCTCGATTACTCTCCAGTTCTTTATTTTTGCAAATACGTTGTCCGTCGCAAAGGTAACATCTGGAATAGTGCCTCTGTGTCCTGGTCTCCTGAAGGTGGGGGTATCTCCTACGTTAGCTACGTATAGTCCACGTCTCGCGGCCATCTCGAGTATTTGCCTCCCTCGAGAGTCTGTAGTTGGCATACCCCACTCCTGTCCTCTGGCGTTGAAGTCTCCAGCTACTAGGATATCTCCCTCGGTTTGATTTAGAAAATCTTCTAAATCTTCCAGTTTTGTACGGAACTCTTCAATTCTTTCGTTAGGAGTGAGGTATATGCTAACTACTGTCAGCCTTTCACTTTTCACCCATGCGAAACCTCTTTCTGCCCCTTTTCTCTCAATGAGGAATTCAAGTGCTTTCTTAAACACTTGGCAGTTTCCTGTGCCCGGCACGTGGTTCAGGGCTGGTCTGTTTTCCAGGTCGGCACAGAGGCAACATTTTGGAGGATTATTGCAATCCTTCATTTTGTGTCCTTTCTCTCCACAGTTAATGCAGAGTCCTTTGACCTTTCTGTCCATGCTGTTACAAGACGATTGTATATGGCCATATCCGAAGCATTTGAAGCACCTTTTAACTTCAACTCGTCTGCGGATTCGACATTGAACCCATCCAATTTTTATCTTGGGGGACTTCAGCATATCGTTGGCTGCTCTTGCGCTTATTTGGACAATGGCTATCTTCAGAGAGCTTCTGTTTTTACCAGTGATCGCTACCTGGATATCTGTTGTAACATCGGGGAGTTTCTTTTTAATAGCTTTCTCGACTTCCTCCACAGTTGTCAGCTCGTCCAGGGCCCTAATTTCGATGGCCACTTTCGGTTCGAGGTTTTGAACCGTTGCCTTATATCCTAGTATGGACTTCAGGGATTCACCAAAGGCTTTTTTGTCTTTACTTTTTGCTCCGAGTTCCAAAAGCACATGCCCAGATTTTGTTTGCCGAACATTTTTGACAATGGTTTCGGTGTCGTCTGGATTTGCTTTGCTTCGGATTTCCCTCAGAATATCGGTGAATTTCTCCGTTCCCTTCGGCTTTATTAGGATAGCTTCAGGTCGAGCTCTCCGCCGGTCGCGTTTTTTTCCTTCTTCTTCTTTTTCTTTTCTTTTGGGCATTCTTTAGGTTTTTCTTGATTTTTACTCTTTTGGCCTGTCCCAACCGTCTCCGTCTCCGTGTACTTTATCAGAGCTTGAGCGTAGCTCTCTACTCCGAGGTTGACTTCGTCGGTCAGTGTTCTACTTTCTTGTCTGACTTCCGCCCTCGCGGCTTGTGAGATCTTTCTCGTTCTCTTGTCGGGATCTTTTTGAAGTGGACTCGATGGTGGTCTTTTAATGGTTGCCGTTTCCGAAGGGTTTTTAGGGCCTTTTTTCTGTCCGGCTTCAACCCTCTGGTGTGAAGCTTCTCTGCTCGTGGTAGACGGCTTTGAAGCTGAGCAGCAACCATCGGTCTTATTTTCTTCTCTTTTAGACCATTTTATTTTGTCAAGAGACTCCTCCAATGACCCGATGCCGTTTTTAATATCTACGCTGATATTTTTTTGTCTCAGGCACGCCGTCTTCATTACCTTGAGAGTATTAAGGCATTTCTGCATCTCCGTAAGAAAAACAACGTTTGAATTCCCCTCATTCGTTTCTTTGGAGGCAGAAGGGGCAATTACTCTCGTCGGCGCAGCAGAGTATGCTTCATCTTTCGATTTTTCCGTTTCGGTTACAAAAATCGAAAAAATCCCACGCCTTGCAGACTTCGGCCCTTCAGAAGGTTTAGGGCCTGTAGGAGTACCCTTCTTCAGAGGAGGAGTCCGAAGAATTTTTGGTACTCTTTTGAAAGGGTCACCACTGGTCTCGCTTGTAGCATTTTGATCCGTGGGAGCCAAGCTTTCCACTCCCCTCGCGTCATTTCTCTTTGAATTTGTTGTTTCACTTGTAGCATTACGATCCTCGGGAGCCAAGGTTGCCACTCCCGGGGCTACTATATTTTTTCCTGTTGGATTGCGGTCATAGTATGTCGACGTCTCGGGGCCCGCGCGCTCACCCCTGTCAGACGCCGGTACTGGGGATCCGACTCCCTGCACCGTACAGTTTTCTCCTTCTTGTTTTCTATCCATATTTGGTTTATTATTCTGTGTTCCTTCACATAGTTGCTTTTTTGGTCCGCGAGTGGTATTTTATTTCCCACAAACCCTGCATAAATGCCGAGCTTCCCTATCCGCCACCTGGGACGCGCCCTTTAGGGGAAAGCAACAAAAACCCTCGAGGGAATATTAATAATAATAATAATAATAATAATAATAATAATAATAATAATAATAATAATAATAATAATAATAATAATAATAATAATAATAATAATAATAATAATAATAATAATAATAATAATAATAATAATAATAATAATAATAATAATAATAATAATAATAATAATAATAATAATAATAATAATAATAATAATAATAATAATAATAATAATAATAATAATAATAATAATAATAATAATAATAATAATAATAATAATAATAATAATAATAATAATAATAATAATAATAATAATAATAATAATAATAATAATAATAATAATAATAATAATAATAATAATAATAATAATAATAATAATAATAATAATAATAATAATAATAATAATAATAATAATAATAATAATAATAATAATAATAATAATAATAATAATAATAATAATAATAATAATAATAATAATAATAATAATAATAATAATAATAATAATAATAATAATAATAATAATAATAATAATAATAATAATAATAATAATAATAATAATAATAATAATAATAATAATAATAATAATAATAATAATAATAATAATAATAATAATAATAATAATAATAATAATAATAATAATAATAATAATAATAATAATAATAATAATAATAATAATAATAATAATAATAATAATAATAATAATAATAATAATAATAATAATAATAATAATAATAATAATAATAATAATAATAATAATAATAATAATAATAATAATAATAATAATAATAATAATAATAATAATAATAATAATAATAATAATAATAATAATAATAATAATAATAATAATAATAATAATAATAATAATAATAATAATAATAATAATAATAATAATAATAATAATAATAATAATAATAATAATAATAATAATAATAATAATAATAATAATAATAATAATAATAATAATAATAATAATAATAATAATAATAATAATAATAATAATAATAATAATAATAATAATAATAATAATAATAATAATAATAATAATAATAATAATAATAATAATAATAATAATAATAATTATAATAATAATAATAATAATAATAATAATAATAATAATAATAATAATACTAATAATAATAATAATAATAATAATAATAATAATAATAATACTAATAATAATAATAATAATAATAATAATAATAATAATAATAATAATAATAATAATAATAATAATAATAATAATAATAATAATAATAATAATAATAATAATAATAATAATAATAATAATAATAATAATAATAATAATAATAATAATTATAACAATAATAATAATAATAATAATAATAATAATAATAATAATAATAATAATAATAATAATAATAATAATAATAATAATAATAATAATAATAATAATAATAATAATAATAATAATAATAATAATAATAATAATAATAATAATAATAATAATAATAATAATAATAATAATAAAAATAATAATAATAATAATAAAATACTAATAATTATAATAATAATAATAATAATAATAATAATAATAATAATAATAATAATAATAATAATAATAATAATAATAATAATAATAATAATAATAATAATAATAATAATAATATAATAATAATAATACTAATAATAATAATACTAATAATAATAATATTTTAACTATGTGCCTGTAAGGCACAATGGCTTTTAGAATGCAACCGGATGTTGCATGGCACTAGGTAGAAGAATAGGAAAGAATTTTTTTTCGGCCCAGTAGATCGAGAATTAGGTGTCTATTTTTTCACTTAAAATCCACAGACGGCTGTAGCTTGCACTAGGAGTTCAAAAAATGCTTACCAAACTGAGAGTTGAACTTAGGATCTCTCGGAATGTATGTATGTAAATATTTTTTTATTTTTTTTTAAATTTAGACGGTGTGTCAACTTCTAATGAATTTGATGCTCTGTCAGATTCCATTCAAAGAATTTTTGCCCATTATCCTCAGACTGAAATCGCTATTCCGGGCGATTTCAATGTACACAATTTTGACTGGCTTCGATATTCTGGCCAGACAGTACCCGAAGGAAGGTATGTTGAGATTTTTGCTGAGTTTAACCAACTAACTTAGCTTGTGGATGAGCCAACAAGAATCCCTGACATTACAGGTCAAAACCCAAACACTTTTACTTACCTCTGATCCTGATAAATACACCATTCGTGTTTTTCGCCTCTAGGCACATCAGATCATTGATGTGCCTAGATGATGATTTCTGCTAATTTCTTGTGCCAACAAAATCCAGTTGAAGAAAGAAAAACCCCTAGGAGAACCGTTTGGCAGTACGAGAAATCGAACTGGGACGGTCTCAACAATTTCTTTCCAAGCAGCGCAGCTATCTATATAGTAACAAATATTATTCTTGTAGGAATGAGAAATTTCGTCCCGAATAGGTCAAAGAGTATCAATCCTAAAGATAACTCGTGGCTCGATTCGAGCTATAAAAAGGCAATCAGATTAAGAGAGGTAAGTTTCCGTTGTTGCAAAGCCAACATCACAGAGTAAAACCGGATAAAGTTTCTGCAAGCCAGAAAGTCCTGTAATGCTCATATCCCCAAGAAAAAGCCAATTCGCTTGCATATCAATTTGCGGCAAACTCAACGCTGCCAGCAGGAGTGAGCACTCCTCTTGTATTGAGAGCGTAAAAGATTTTATGGGACACATCTTCTTTCGCCTTCGTTCAGTCGCAAGAGTTTTGAAAGATCTCAACATACCCACATCAGCTGGCCCGGATAGTATCCCCGCTATTATTTTGAAAAGGTGTTCTTCAACTCTGGCAAAACCATTGCGTAATTTTACCATCTGTCTTAATCCTCTGGTCTCTTTCCGAGTGGATGAAAAACAGCATTTGCACAGTCTATCCCTGAATAAGGTCAATCTCCCTCTCCCTATATATATATATATATCTATCGACTATCGACCAACTGCACCATCGACCAAAATCCCTTCTTTCTCAGGTCATGGAAACGCTGATTAATTTTCAGCTTAAGAAATAGTACGGCTTTCGTAGCAACAGGTCCACTGATGGTGATCTGATGGTATATCTCACCGAAAAGTGGAACCAATCTCTCCACCGATATTTTTAGGGCATTTGATAGAGTTTGGCATCAAGCTCTTTTATCGAAAACACGTGCATTTGGACTCGACGAATCTCTTCTTCGTTGGATTAGCAATTACCTTTCGAATCGCTCAATACATGTTGTGTTGTCAAGTCTGAAACTCACAAAGTAAATGCTGGTGAAACTCAATGTTGTCTTTTGTCGTTTAGCCGAAACATACCTCCTATGCCACTATCCATAAGTGGTACTTGCATCGAAGAAACCAATCACCTCTCAATTCTATGAATGTGTATTTCGGAACAGCCACATATTTGACGTCGCAAAGAATGCTACGAGGTGTTTAGGTTTCCTTCGATAATGCAAGAAATTTGTCACCCCTTCTGACCTGGCTTTATAATCTATAAAGCGTATATTCCGGCAAAACTTGAGTATAACTCCCACATTTGGGCAGTTGCTCCCATAACACACTTGAGTTTCTTGGACCAAATTCAAAAAGAGCTTTAAAAATGATAGACGAACGGAGAATAACAGAAACGTTTACATCTATTGAGCACCATCGTCAAATAGCCAGTTGCATACCTCCCCTGAAACAGTTCAACCGTAATACTCGCATTGCAATGAATGCTCATCCATTTATTATAATATATTTATAATTTCATCAAATACAGAGATTCTTTTTTTAGTCGTACCACACGTATGTGGAATGCATAGCCAGCCTCTGTTTTTCCCTCACATGTGCATCGGCACCTCCTGTTACATTTATTCAGCTACATATTTCTTCTCAAATTTTAAATTTGACAGAAATCCGAAGAGCCGTTTCCGAGAAAGCCAAAAAATAAAAAAACCGTTACATGAAAGGTACCGTAAATTTGGTTATAAATTTGGTTATAATCAAATGATAGCCAATACCAAAAAAAAATTCACAAAAATGTTCATCAAAATCGTTGGAGCCGTTTTCTAGAAAAATAAGCTTTTCCTAAACGGTCATATGGCAGGTACCGTCATTTTTAGGCCTACAAAATCCTAAACTTGCCTTATAGTCCCTATAATCGCAAGTAAAAAAGAAAATATATATGCAAGAATCTGTAGCAAAAAGCGCTCCCAGGATCAGCCAATCGAAATTATTGGGATCCAATTTAAATGGACACTCCGAAATTCTAAATATACATATATATATTAACAAATGAAGAATTTGACTTCAAGGTTTCCTATACAGATTTCGAAAAACCATTCGAATGATTATTCCCAAGTGGAGATGAATGGGATAAGAATTATGTTATAGATCCTACAACCAAATCCATCTTTACAGATGGGTCAAAAACGGATATAGGTACTGGAGCTGGCTTCTTCTCAGAAGCTCTGAAAATAGAAGGTTCAATCAGACTACCCAAAAACAGCAGTACATTCCAAGTCGAGGTTCTATCAAGAGGAAATAACCCACTTCCTCTGCCACTGTCCTAGTCTCTACCACCTAAGAAATAAAACTCTGGGGAAATACTTCTTTGAAAACATCGAAGAACTATCAAAGTATCCAATAACAAATCTTTGTAGATTCGCAAGAGAAAGCGGGATGGTTGGACGCCCTAGGATGAAATTATGGAAGTAAAATGGACTACGAGTATGGTAAGATGAGGTTCTTCAAAACCCTCAAATGGGCATCACAATGGGTCTACATTGACCTAAGTGCGTTGGAGTTGAGCTAATGGCTCCCTTTCAACAACCCGCAAACCTAACCTAACCTATTATAGAAGAGAAAAGGCTTATTCCTAAACACCAACTTGGTTTTAGGAGTAACCCAGTTTAAATAATAACAAACATAAAACGCGTTTCTTGGCGTTTTCCAAACTTTCAATAAGCTTCGACATCACGAGGGCTTAAAATTTAATTTAAGACAGGTTTTTCTGAAAGAAATGTATCATAAACTGGAATACAACCTCGAAAATAGTCACAAGAAACGGAATATTAAGGATTGAAAACAAAATAATGCTATTGTTCAAAAAGAAAAAAGTTATTTACTTTAACCTGGAAATATACCATTTACATACTACAAGAAGAAAACGTCATGCCAGCCACATTTGCTGATTATACGGCCATACTTTTATCATCTGGCTCAATCAAAAGTGCAACTGAAAAGCTACAATAAACTTTTAGTAAAATACCAAAACTGAACAAAAAATGGCGCATTTTTCTAAATGATTCAAGATCATCAACATGTAAACTTCACTTACAAGAATGTTAGGTATCTGCCCATCTATTAACTCGGTACAGATACAGTATGGTAATGAAAAAAAATATCTACATCCAATAGATTCTTGATTTTAAGCTAAAATCGAAGAATCATGTTAAAAAGCAATGAGAAGAACTCAATATTAAATGAAGAGAATCAAGGTGGCTCATTGGAAAATACCAGACCCTGAGTACCTAAACTAACCTGTTTATTAACAAGCAGTGCTTTGACCTATATATAGACGTTATTAGGCAAGGTACATACGAGTACCCCTTTATTTGCTCCTTAAATTTAAAACGTTTAGTGTTGGTAAAAACATAAGAATGTACAATTTCAGTTCAATGTCACTCGGGATATGTTTCCCTATTAAATCTATTCAGCATACATATATATTGGAGAGATATTTTGTCCGATAGGTTCTTATATTTCTGAGTACATCATGCCACGCACCATTTTCAAACAAAACGCTGTACCGGCGGGCGCAGTGGCGGGCCACCCGTCTTAGAATACAAAAATGGCAGAACTCAGCATTCTGTACAAATAAAAGGACACTAGGTGACAGGGACGACTTAGTACCCAACAAATAACAAGGACTGTGGCGAAGAGAACAAAATTACACAAAACAAAGAAAAAAGTTATTTACGATTCATTTAATACGTATCCACATGTGTTTTCTATATATCGTGTGCCTTTTTATTATCCTTGAAGGGATCACAATTGATGTCCATTCTGTATAGAATCACACAAAGATACAATTCGCAGCACACACTTACCTTAAGCTGTATAATTTCTCATTTGCCATTGCTATAAATATTTGATCCTTTACCTTTGACAAGAGAAATTGGATATGCAGAGAGGAGGCACAGTGTCCTGGGGTTTATGTATTTGACATTAAGTATCGATGTCCTTTTCGATAATGGTTTCATGGTGGTGAGAAACTAATAAATTTTTACGACATAATTTATTGTTTCCTATATCTTATTCCTTTCATGGCAATGTCATTTAAAGTTTTACGGAACAATTAGAAGCAACATAAAACGAAAGAGAAACATCTGCAAAAGGCCTTGACACCGTAGATACTCTAGTGTCACAGATTTTAGTGTTAACCTGCCATGCTAGGAACAGGCTGCTGCTATTTATGAAAAATGAACTCAGGTCCGCAAAAATTAAGGTTGTGCCCAACATAGCAAAATGATTAATCGAAAAAGAGAGTGTTCTTTGAAAATCTGTCAGTCTGTCAGTTTAATGATGTCCCACCGATTAGGATGCTGGCGATATTTATTTCTTTTTTTATTTTCAACACTGTTATTTATGACTCCTTAGGATAGCAGATGAGGGATTCAATTCAATATTTGTTGCCAAAACAACCGAAGGAAATTCTCCATGACAAGGACTAAAAATGTGGGCAAGATATATTCCCATTTGCCTGTCATTATTAACCCTGAGCAGATTTTAAGGTGTATTTTAACATGATGTCACTAATGTGTACCGAAAGGATTGTACAGAATAGGTATAAGAATTTAAGTGTTGTTGACGCGTGTTTTTTGTCGTATTATTAGATGCTCAGTTTTGATTTTTTGTCGTTGTCGTTTCGCCTTTTGATTTATTCCCTGAATTTAAGCCATGACTCATAATTGTTTGAAAAACTTTGACATCGGATAATGAAATATTATACAGAAGAAACATTGGTTACTCAAAACATTTTTTTTATTAAGTGCTTTTCATTTATTTTTTTTTATTTAATTGTGTTTGATT
>OZ020510.1:94776374-95043874 GCA_963971375.1 Platycheirus rosarum
AATATAATTTTATTTTATTATATTTTAGTTTATTTCATTTTTTATTATCTTATTTTATTGAATTGTATTATATTTAATTTAATTTTAATGCATTTAATTTTATTTTAGTTTATTTAATTTTATTTTATTTTATTTAAATTTATTTTATTTTATTTTATTTTATTTTATTAATTTAATATAATTTTATTTAATTTAATACAATTTTATTTTATTTAACTTAATTATTTGATTTGATTTAATTTTATTTTATATTATTTTATTTTATGTTATTTTATTTTATTTTATTTTATTATACATATTTTATTTAATTGAAATTTATTTTAATGTATTTAATTTTGTTTTAAAATATTTAATTTTATTTTGTTTTAGTTTATTTTATTTTATTTTATATTTCATTTTATTTTATTTTATTTTATTTTATTTTATTTTATTTTGTTTAATTTTTTTTTTTTTTTTATATATAACTAGCCCGACTTAAAGGGATTTTGACTACCCTTATAATGTTAATTAAACACAGCGAGGGCTTTAGGAAAATAGGGAAGGATGTGAAAGGAGGTAACGATGCACATTTGTTTTGAAGTTCTGCACTTCAAAGTGGGAGGAAAAAACAGAGTCTGGCAAGGCATTCCACATTCGCGTGGTACGACTAAAAAAAGAATCCCTGTACTTGACAGTACGTCCAAAGTTGGGCTCAAGGGTAGCGATAGCGATAGAATAATGAAAGGCAGGAAACATTACGTCTGTGCTCCAGAGATGTAAATGTTTCATTTATTGTTCGATCGCCTATCATTTTTAAAGCTCTTTTTTGAATTCTATCTAGAAAACTCAAATGGGTTACAGGAGCACCTGCCCAAATGTGGGAGTTATACTCAAGTTTAGGGCGAATATATGCTTTATATACTGTAGCCAGATCAGACGGGGTGAAGAACTTCTTGCATCTTCGAAGGAAACCTAAACATCTCGCGGCATTTTTGGCAACGTCAAATATGTGGTCATTCCACAGAAGGTGGTCTGTAATGCACATACCGAGAACTGAGAGGTGGTTGGTTTCCTCTATGCAAGTGCCACTCATGGATAGTGGCATTAGGGGTATATTTCCCTTTAACGACAAAAGACAACATTGTGTTTTCGAAGTATTAAATTCTACGCGGTTTCTTATTTTCCATTGTACAATGCTGTCAAGATCAGAATTTAATGAACTTATCATACGCTGCCGTTGCAGTTCCACATCCGAAGAACGAGGATGTGAATCTGGAAACGAATATGAGAAGCTGAGAGTACTGTCGTCTGCGAAACAATTGATAGGATTAGTTGTTTCAGATAATAAGTCGTTGATAAAAATAAGGAAGAGAGTCGGAGACAAAACAGAGCCCTGGGGCACGCCAGCGTTTATTTTGTAAGAATCAGACTTGAATCCGTCCAATACAACTTGTATTGAGCGTTTCGAAAGGTAATTACTAATCCAACGATGAAGAGATTTGTCGAGTCCAAATGCACGCATTTTCGATAAAAGAGCTTGATGCCAAACTCTATCAAATGCCTTAGAAATATCAAGTGCAATAATTTTGCTTTCCCCAAAGCGATGGAGAGATTAGTTCCACTTTTCGGTGAGATATCCCATCAAATCACCAGTGGACCTGTTGCTACGAAAGCCGTACTGCCGGTCATTAAGAAGCTTTCGGTCCTCAAGATATTTCTTAAGCTGAAAATTAATCAACGTTTCTATGACCTTAGAAAGAAGGGACGTAAGTGCAATTGGTCTATAGTTTGAGGGAGACGAAGATTCGCCATTCTTAGGGATTGGCTGGACAAATGCTGTTTTCTATTCACACGGAAAGAGACCAGAGGAATAGGACAGATGGAAAAGCTTATGCAATGGTTTTGCCAGCGTTGAAGAACACCTCTTCAGAACAATAGCGGGGATTTTATCCGGGCCAGCGGATTTGTTTATGTTAAGATCTTTTAATACTCTTGCGACTGTACGAGTGCGAAAGAAGATAGGTCCCATGAAGTCATTTATGCTCTCGAGTACAGGAGGAGTACAAACACCTGCTAGCAGCGTTGAGTTAGCAGCGAATTGGGCTGCAAGCAGATCTGCTTTTTCTTGAGAACTGACAACAGGAGTATCATTGAAGACAAGCGTAGGAACCGATGATGACGAGGAGTTCTTTACGTTTTTAACAAATTACCAAACATTTTTACTGCCTTTGGGACGTTGCAGTATTTTTTGCTGGATTTTTTGTTCATGTAAAAATTTAGTCTTGCGAATGTGAACATTACAGGCCTTTCTAGCTTGCTGAAACTTTTTCCGGTTTTCCCCGGTTTTGTTGGCTTTATAACATCGGAAACTTACCTCTTTCAACCTGATAATCTCTTTACAGCTCGAATCAAACCATGAGTTATCTTTAGGTTTGATACTTTTTGACCTATTCGGGACAAAATTTCGCATACCTAAGAGGATAACATTTGTTACCATAACTGCGCTGGAGTCTATGTCACTACCGAGGAAGCAGAGCGACCAGTTGAAGATCCTGAAGAAATTATTGAGACCGTCCCAGTTGGCTTTCTCGTATTGCCAAACGGTTCTCCTAGGGGGTTTCTCTTCAACTGAGTTTTGTTGGCACGAGAGATTTGCAGAAATGACACAATGGTCTGATGTGCCTAGAGGCGAAAAAACACGAATTTAATTTTTTATCAGGATCGGAGGTAAGAAACAAGTCTAGTGTGTTGACGGCTTGGACTGTAATGTCAGGAATTCGCGTTGGCTCATCAACAAGCTGAGTTAGTTGGTTTAACTCAGCAAAGATTTCAACATACCTTCCTTCGGGTGTTGTCTGGCCAGAATAGCGAAGTTAACTTGAATTGTGTACATTGAAATCACCCGTAATAATGATTTCAGTGTGAGGATAATGGGCAACAATACTTTGAATGGAGTCTGACAAAGCATCAAATTCGTTGGAAGTTGTCACTCTATCCAAATTAGGGCTTCTATAGATAAAACAAGTATGTATAATGCGCTTATTTACCGTGAATTTTAACCACATGAAGTTAAAATCTGTATTTGAACACAGACCATATTGTGGTAGAAGTTGGTATGCGACATCATTCCTAATATATACGGCGATTCCGTGATAGGCAAAGAATAATGGCAATAAGTTATACCCATGAAGGTTAAATTCCGAGTGATCAGAGTTTTCTCCTACTTGGGTTTCACTTAATGCCAAAACAGCTGGCTTGTTTAATGAAGTATAAACGTATGCAGCACAGAAATTTTTCCTGAGCCCACGAATGTTGGAATAATCAACTCTGAAAAGAATACAAAACTTAAAAAACAAAGACGTACAATTAACTATAATTAATGCTCCACTAAGTCCCAATTTGAGCTTCACAAAAATAATTATTATTAGTGTTATGCCTTAATAATAATATATTAACCCACCAGGGGCGGTGGTTACTCAGAGAACATCAATTAATATATCCGATAACGATCTAGCTTAACCATAAGGATTTACCGCAATGATTAAACTTAATCGTCTGTGAGGAAGGAAATATGGAAAAAAGACAAGAGAAGGAGCTTACTCGCTGTGGTGTGTTTTTTTTCTCGCTAGTGGGTATTAATAAAAACTTATTTTTGATTACAAAGCACAATTTATTTGTGTTATTTGCACTGGATTATGAATTATTAAATTGATTTTTGGGCGATTTTTTTATTTTAAATTTGGAAACTGAATAAGTTTGGTCGGCGCGTGTATTGATTTTTTTTTTAATTTTTTGGGTTATTGAAATTATTTGTTAATTTATTTTTGGATTGAGTTTATATTTATATAAAGGGATGGAATTAGAGATAAAACACAGAACAGGGATAGAGTAGACCGTCACTTGACTTTCCTATGTCTTCCGCACGTGCGTAGCGGATGGGATGCTAATCGACACTTTTTTATTTCATTTCATTTTATTTTATTTTATTTTATTTTATTTTATTTTATTTTATTTTATTTTATTTAATTTTATTTACTCTTAATTATATTATATTATATTTTTTTTATTTTATTTTTTTTTTATTTTATATTTGATGCTATTTTATTTTATTTTATTATATTTGTTTTTTTATTTTATTTTATTAATTTTATTCAATTTAATTTAATTTTATATTTAATTTAATTATTTTATTTTATCTTATTTTATTTTATTTGATTTAATTTTATTTATTTTTTTTATTTTTTATTGCATTTTATTTTATTTTATTATACACATATTATTTTATTTAAATTTATTTTAATGTATTTAATTTTGTTTTAAAATATTTAATTTAATTTTGTTTTAATTTAATTTAATTTAATTTTATTTCATTATTTTTTATTTTATAATATTTTATTTTATTGAATTGTATTATATTTTATTTAATTTAAATGTTTTTTAATTTTATTTTAGTTTATTTAATTTAATTTAATTTTATTTAAATTAACTTTATTTTATTCAATTTTATTATCTTTTATTTTATTTTATTAATTTAATTTAATATTATTTTATTTTACTTTTAATTTATTTTATTTTATTTTATATTATTTAATTTCATTATACATATTTTATTTTATATAAATTTATTTTAATGTATTTAATTTTGTTTTAAAATATTTAATTTAATTTTATTTTAATTTAATTTAATTTTATTTTATTATATTTTCTTTTATTTCTTTTTATTTTATTTTATTGAATTGTATTATATTTTATTTAATTTTAATTCATTTCATTTTATTTTAGTTTATCTATTTTAATTTTATTTAGTTTTACTTTAGTTAAATTTACTTTATTTTATTCAATTTTATTATATTTTATTATATTTTATTTTATTTTATTATATTTTATTCTATTTTATTTAATTTTATTTCATTTTATTCTGTTTTATTTTATTTTATCTATTTTTTGCTTTATTTTATTTTATTCAATTTAATTAAATTAATTTTTTTTATTTCATTTCAATTCACTTATTTTATTTTATTATGTTTTAAGTTATATTATTTTATTTTATTTTATTTTATTTAATTTTATTGTATTTAATTTTATTTAGTTTTATTTATTTAATTTAATTAATTTTATTTAATTTTATTTTATTTTATTTGATTTCATTTTATTTTATTTTATTTTATTTTATTTTATTTATTTTATTTTATTTTATTTTGTTTTATTTAATATTATTTTATTTTATATTATTTTATTTTATTGAATTGTATTATATTTAATTTAATTTTAATGCTTTTCTTTTCATTTTAGTTTAGTTATTTTAATTTTATTTAGTTTTATTTTATTTAAATTTACTTTATTTTATTCAATTTTATTATAGTTTATTATATTTTATTATATTTTATTATATTTTATTTAATTTAATTTCATTTTATTTTGTTTTATTTTATTTTATCTTTTTTTTGCTTTATTTTATTTTATTCAATTGAATTAAATAAGTTTTTTTTTATTTCATTTCATTTCATTTCACTTTATTTTATTTTATTATATTTTAAGTTATATTATTTTATTTTATATTATTTTATTTTATTGAATTGTATTATATTTTATTTAATTTTAATGCATTTCATTTTATTTTAGTTTATTTATTTTAATTTTATTTAGTTTTATTTTATTTAAATTTACTTTATTTTATTCAATTTTATTATATTTTATTTTCTTTTATTATATTTTATTCTATTTTATTTAATTTAATTTCATTTTATTTTGTTTTATTTTATTTTATCTTTTTTTGCTTTAATATATTTTATTCAATATAATTAAATTAAATTTTTTTTATTTCATTTCATTTCATTTCACTTGATTTTATTTTATTATATTTTAAGTTATATTATTTTATTTTATTTTATTTTATTTATTTTCATTTAATTTTATTTTATTTAGTTTTATTTATTTAATTTAATTAATTTAGTTTAATTTTATTTTATTTTATTTGATTACATTTTATTTTATTTTATTTTATTTATTTTATTTTATTTTATTTTATTTTTTTTTATTTAATATTATTTTATTTTATTTTATTTTATTTTATTTGATTTCATTTTATTTTATATTTTATTTTATTTTATTTATTTTATTTTATTCTGTTTTATTTAATATTATTTTATTTTATATTATTTTATTTTATTATATTTTATTATATTTTATTTAATTTAATTTCATTTTATTTTGTTTTATTTTATTTTATCTTTTTTTTTTGCTTTATTTTATTTTATTATATTTTAAGTTTTATTATTTTATTTTAAATTATTTTATTTTATTGAATTGTATTATATTTTATTTAATTTTAATGCATTTCATTTTATTTTAGTTTATTTATTTTAATTTTATTTAGTTTTATTTTATTTAAATTTACTTTATTTTATTCAATTTTATTATATTTTATTCTATTTTATTTAATTTAATTTCATTTTATTTTGCTTTATTTTATTTTATCTTTTTTTGCTTTAATATATTTTATTCAATATAATTAAATTAAATTTTTTTTATTTCATTTCATTTCATTTCATTTCACTTGATTTTATTTTATTATATTTTAAGTTATATTATTTTATTTTATTTTATTTATTTTCATTTAATTTTATTTTATTTAGTTTTATTTATTTAATTTAATTAATTTAATTTTATTTTATTTTATTTTATTTTATTTTGTTTTATTTTATTTTATTTTATTTTATTTTATTGTATTTTATTTTATTTTATTTTATTTTAATTCATTTTATTTAATTTTATTTTATTATATTTTATTTATTTTATTTTGTTTAATTTAATTTTATTTTATTTTATATTATTTGTTCTTAATTATATTATATTATATTTTTTTATTTTATTTTATTTTATTTTATATTTGATTCTATTTTATTTTATTTTATCATATTTGTTTTTTATTTTATTAATTTTATTCAATTTAATTTAATTTTATATATAACTTAATTATTTTATTTTATCTTATTTTATTTTATTTTATTTTATTTAATTTTATTTATTTTTTTTAATTTTATATTTTATTTTATTTTATTTTATTATACATATATTATTTTATTTAAATTTATTTTAATGTATTTAATTTTGTTTTAAAACATTTAATTTAATTTTGTTTTAATTTAATTTAATTTAATTTTATTATATTTTATTTTATTTAATTTTTTTATTTTTTACTATTTTATTTTATTGAATTGTATTATATTTTATTTAATTTATATGTTTTTTAATTTTATTTTAGTTTATTTAATTTAATTTAATTTTATTTAAATTAACTTTATTTTATTCAATTTTATTATCTTTTATTTTATTTTGTTTTATTAATTTAATTTAATTTTATTTTATTTAACTTAATTTATTTTATTTTATTTTATCTTATTTTATTTTATTTACTTAATGTTTTTTAGTTTTTATTTCATTTTATTCTATTTTATTTCATTATACATATTTTGTTGTATTTAAATTTATTTCAATGTATTTAATTTTGTTTTAAAATAATTAATTTTATTTTATTATATTTTCTTTTATTTCTTTTTATTTTATTTTATATTATTTTATTTTATTGAATTGTATTATATTCTATTTAATTTTAATGCATTTCATTTTATTTTAGTTTATTTATTTTTATTTTATTTAAATTAACTTTATTTTATTCAATTTTATTATATTTTATTTTATTCAATTTTATTTTATTTAATTTCATTTTATTTTGTTTTATTTCAGTTTATCTTTTTTTGCTTTAATATATTTTATTCAATATAATTAAATTAAATTTTTTTTTTATTTCATTTCATTTCATTTCACTTGATTTTATTTTATTATATTTTAAGTTATATTATTTTATTTTATTTTATTTTATTTATTTTCATTTAATTTTATTTTATTTAGTTTTATTTATTTAATTTAATTAATTTAATTTAATTTAATTTTATTTTATTTTATTTTATTTCATTTTATTTTATTTTATTTTATTTTATTTTATTTTATTTTATTTTATTTTATTTCATTTTATTTAATTTTATTTTATTATATTTTATTTATTTTATTTTGTTTAATTTAATTTTATTTTATTTTATTTTATTTATTCTTAATTATATTATATTATATTTTTTTATTTTATTTTATTTTATTTTATATTTGATTCTATTTTATTTTATTTTATTATATTTGTTTTTTATTTTATTTTATTTTATTTTATTAATTTTATTCAATTTAATTTAATTTTATATTTAACTTAATTATTTTATTTTATCTTATTTTATTTTATTTTATTTTATTTTATTTATTTTTTTTTAATTTTATATTTTATTTTATTTTATTTTATTATACATATATTATTTTATTTAAATTTATTTTAATGTATTTAATTTTGTTTTAAAATATTTAATTTAATTTTGTTTTAATTTAATTTAATTTTATTTTATTATATTTTATTTTATTTCATTTTTTTAATTTTATAATATTTTATTTTATTGAATTGTATTATATTTTATTTAATTTAAATGTTTTTTTAATTTTATTTTAGTTTATTTAATTTTATTTGAATTAACTTTATTTTATTCAATTTTATTATCTTTTATTTTATTTTATTTTGTTTTATTAATTTAATTTAATTTTATTTTATTTAACTTAATTTATTTTATTTTATTTTATCTTATTTTATTTTATTTACTTAATGTTTTTTAGTTTTTATTTCATTTTATTCTATTTTATTTCATTATACATATTTTGTTTTATTTAAATTTATTTCAATGTATTTAATTTTGTTTTTAAATATTTAATTTTATTTTATTATATTTTCTTTTATTTCTTTTTATTTTATTTTATATTATTTTATTTTATTGAATTGTATTATATTCTATTTAATTTTAATGCATTTCATTTTATTTTAGTTTATTTATTTTAATTTTATTTAGTTTTATTTTATTTAAATTTACTTTATTTTATTCAATTTAATTATATTTTATTTTATTCTATTTTATTTAATTTAATTTCATTTTATTTTTTTTATTTTATTTTATCTTTTTTTTTGCTTTATTTTATTTTATTCAATTTAATTAAATTAATTTTTTTTATTTCATTTCATTTCATTTCAGTTTATTTTATTTTATTATATTTTAAGTTATATTATTTTATTTTATTTTATTTTATTTAATTTTATTTATTTTATTTAATTAATTTAATTTAATTTAATTTTATTTTATTTTATTTGAATTCATTTTATTTTATTTTATTTTGTTTTATTTAATATTTTTTAATTTTATTTTATTTTATTTTATTTGATTATATTATATTTTATTTTAATTTATTTTATTTAATTTTTTTAATATTTTATTTCATTTTATTTTATTTTATTGTATTATAAATATTTAATTTTATTTAAATTTATTCATTTTGTTTTAAAATATTTAATTTTATTTGATTTTAATTTAATATAATTTTATTTTATTATATTTTATTTTATTTTATTTTTTATTATTTTATTGAATTGTATTATATTTTTTTTATATTTTATTTTAGTTTATTTTAATATAATTGTATTTTATTTAAATTTACTTTATTTTATTTTATTTTATTCTCTTAATTTAATTTAATTTATTTAAATTTTATTTTATTTTATTTAACTTAATTTAGTTTATTTTATTTTATCTTTTTTTATTTTATTTTATTATATTATATTATATTATATTTTATTTTATTTTATAAAAGTGAGTTATATTTACAACACATTTTTCTACTTGACTGTTGACTGTCAAATAAATGTGTAAGTCATCAATGATAGGCAGAACCATATACCATTCTACATTAATTAGATTTCTTTGGATGCATCCTAATGATGGGGCCATGAAATGGAACATATGTAGCACAATCCTCCTCAACAGTTTTAACTTTTTTCGAGTCATGCTTTATTCATTTTTCACTCGTCCGAGTCAAAGGCAAATATTTCTTCCGAACGTTTGACAGCTAACATCCTCAAGGGAAAGAACCTAATAACTCCTTTAAATAGAATTCCTTTTCGAAGAATCTTTGTCAGATAGCTGACAGAAAATATTTTTTTTTAATTTATCGATACGGTACGTGTCTAATTGAATATTTACTCGCTTAAACGAAATCTGTCCTTTTGTAAAAGAGTCTCTTTCTCCTTCAATCACGCGCAGAATTCATGCGGTTCTCGGAGTCATAAACATGACAAAACATAATAGTCGTTGATAAAAAAATCTTAGAAGCTCGAAATAATTTATGGTTCCCTATTGATGCTGCTTCACAATAGCTAATTGTTGAAACAGACACCAAATGGATTTCTTGTTAAGCCAAGAAGGATTTATGCCTGTAAGGCAAGCCTTTCTTATGACTAATTATGTTGCAAAATGTTGATGACAATTAAAATTACTTGTGGTTAGGAGGAAGGTGTGGTGTTATTTCATGCTGTTACTTCCATTTGCTAATTTTTCACTTTGGGAATCAGTAAATAAAAAATAGAAATATATTATGTACATAATGGTATATACACATATGTACTTATGTATTTGTAAAATTGTATATCAATGGGTTGCAGACATACATAATGTACATACAAATTAATGACTCTAAATTCAAATAATAAAAATTCAGACAGGCTTTGAAAAAAGGGCATGATACACTGACCCAAATATAAACAAAATAAAAAGAAACAAATAAAGTGCAAACAACGCGCCAATCAGAAGAAGTAGTCGACAAGATGCTGTCTGTAGAAACACTACAATGCAGCAGAAATTATTTGTATAGTGAGAAAAATGTCTCGTTAGTAATTGAAAATCCCTACTTGAAGAATAAAAACAAGCACGAAGTAAGTAGTACAAATTACTTACTTTACTTTTGCTGGCGTGGTGCTCCTGGTTCTGGTTTAATATGTCCCTCCAGCTGGCTCGATTTCTAGCCTGCTGTCTCCAGTTAACCAATACAATACGGAGGTATAATAATGAGGGTTGCCGTGGCTTTTGACTCCTCGATAATATTTCTGCATATTTTGACGGAGCAGCAAACATTCTCCATCTTCATCCTGACAAGACCAGTTTAGGAGAAATTCCAAAAATAGACTGGGTACAGTTAGTGGGACAATGTGAGTCAATGTATCAATGGCGCAATGTGAAAATGTGGTTGATCGTAGATTTTCCAAGTCTTAAACCGCTTGGTAAGGACCTACTATTCCGACAGCAAACACCTTAAGACGTTCATATAAAACGCTGGAAACGATCTCTCTCAAAGGGTCATTCCTCTATAGTTGGTCAATCTCCTTTTTTGTTGATCGGGCAGATGGTACTGGAGATTCCAATCACCGGGCATAATTTTCTCCGACCATAAATGAGTTGGTGTATGCTTACGGTGACCATATTTTCAAATTCCAAATAATGAACATAAAAAAAATAATTAAACACAATTTTTTGTCTTAAAAAAATAACTCAATAAAAAAATATTACACAAGGATTACAGATAATGTTAAATAAACGCTAAAAAACTAAATAAGTATCTTTATTATTTAAAATCAGGACTTAATGCAAGTAACATTTATTTGTTTACATATTTAAATACTTTCCTTAGAGTTTTGTTTAATTAAATCTACTTCTTGGTTTCTAAAATTCTATGAACTCTAAAGTGATCATTTCACAGTCAAATTTAGTAATTAAAATTGATTTCATAGTTCTTTGGCGTTAGGCAAAAAGGTCTTAAGTCAAAATATGGCATCTTGGGCTTTTGATATAGTTTAACTCGATTTTTTTTTCTCTTTCGTTTGGTACTAACGAGTCTCCTACAACTGCTTCCCCTCTTCATAATATAGTCTTAAGGCAATAAGTCAGAAAAATTCATATTTGGTTTGGTATAAACGTCTTTAGTTCACTTAAGACTATGTGACCGATGCCACTGAAACATTTAAAATTCTCCTAAGGACTTAAGTGAACTTAAGTCTTTTATACCAAACGTAATTGTCAAATAGGGGAATAGCATAGATATACTTATGTTTATTTAAAATTTTGTATTCGTTGAAAAACACTCAAAATAGACACCTAGCGCTTTTTTTAATGAGTTTCAAAATAATCTAGTTACCGAGGGCTTTTTTTAATTTCCATTAATTGCTTTTATCTTAGTACTTAATGTTTGGTTCTCTGAATTCGATTGACATTATTTCAACAAATTTCGATTTTTATAACAATAATTAAGTGTTGTGAATTAAAATGAGTGAAAGGAGTAAATATATATTGAATTTAGCTTTATCGAAGTCGGGAAACCGAAGTAAGTGTGATATATTTTTCAATAGAGTAATATTCAGAATTGAATAAACGTTTTAACAGAAAATGATGGACTTGCTTCTGCTGCTGAAAAAACAGATTCAACTGCGTCTTCGCCAGCTCCATCGTTACCAGCTTATATGCCAAACATTTTCGATTCCGATGATAGCATTATGGATGAGGATTTCGTCCCGGAAGAAGAAACTCAAGTAGATCACGAGACAGCAGTTGAGAACATAGAAAATAGTGTTAAGAAGTAGTCGAAGCGCATTAGGAAAGAACGAATTAAGCAAATACATAGCGGCAAAAGTTACGTGAGTGTAATTGGAAAAGTTGTTCAAGGAAGAAAATTACAACATTTAACAGAATGCAGGAAAATGTGCAGTTCTTTCCTTAAAGAGGACATTAGGAAAGTTATTTTTGATAAGTACTGGTCGCTTGGCACCCATGACAAAAGGGTAACCTTTATCGCAAATCTTATAAATGTAAAAGAAAAACAGGTTTCTCGCAAAAAAAAAGCTGGCAGTACCAAAAACCGGGAAGTAACTTATGAATACTTTCTTGAATTAAACGGTAAAAGAGTTTCTGTGTGCAAGACTTGCTTCAGCAGGACTTTAGATGAAAAAGAAAGGTTCATAGCAAACGCCATCAAGAATAAAATGCTTAACACATCCGGAATTACAATGGACGACCAAAGAGGCAAAAAATCTTCGAAAAACAAAAAATGCTTGCTCGTATAAAATCTTTTCCCAGCTATGAAAGTCATTACACCAGACGTACAAATGAGAAGAAGTTCCTACCTTCCTATTTAAACTTGCGCATTATGTACGACTTGTACAAAGAAGGACGAGAGAATTTCGTTGGTCGTTCGATTTATGAGAGGGAATTCCATAATTTAAAACTCGCATTTAAAAAACCAAAAGTGGATACCTGCTACAAGTGCGACACCCTTCATATGCGCGTTCAAGTTGCTGCTAATCAGGAAGAAAAACAGGAAGCAGAAAACGATCTTCAAATCCACCAGGAGCAGGCTAATGCAGCATATGATGCCAAAAAAGCTGATAAGCCAACAGCACAAGACAGCACGCAAAAGAAATGCTTCAGCTTCGACCTTCAGCAATGCTTGCCAACACCGTTTTTTGGATCTTCGGTAGCATTTTATAAAAGGCAGCTATGTACTTATAACCTTACTGTTCACGATAATGCTACCGGCATTATGGCATGAAGCTCTAGCTGCTAGAGGCGGAAATGAAATAGCTTCCTGTCTATATGCTCACATGAAGAAGCTACCTGATTGCGTTTTTGAGGTGACATTTTACTCAGACACATGCGGGGGACAAAATAAAAACAGCCATGTAGCGGCAATGTTTTTAATGGCTCAAATTAAGTTTCCCAATTTAAAAATTAACCATAAGTTCCTTGTACCGGGTCATACACATATGGAATGTGACGTGGATCATTCCATGATCGAAAAAAAAAAAAAAACAAAAACACCTGTTTACCACCCCCACGATTGGTACCAGCTAGTGCGAACAACAGGGCTTAAAAAGAAGTTCTAGGTACACGAAATGCAGCAAGGAGAGTTCATTGATTTTGCCGCTTTGTTAAAGACAGTTTTTGTATGCAGAAAAAAAATACCATAAATGAGCAGTTTTCTTGGCATAGTGTTCAGTGGCTCCAATACCAGCAGAATGGCTTAGTGAGCTATAAAAATAATTTAAGCCACTCCGAAGACTTCAAGACTTTGAGCTTCCTAAGAAGAGGAAAAAACAGATGTCTGAAAGATTATCCACTACAGGTAAAGTATAAAACCTTAGTACCGATATCGGAGGAGAAAAAAAGGGATTTGTGCTCTCTTCTTAGCTTAGTGCCACCAGTATTTCATGACTTTTACCAAAATTTACCTACTTCTTACACTGCAAAAAATGATGATCCAGATTTGACAGATCAAAAATGTTCTATCCCGATTTGGAAAAAAATTAACAATTTTCAATTCAGTTTTACAAAAAACTGCACTTTCTGACTTAAGACCTTTTTGCTAACGTCAAAGAGTTTAGACTTTAATTTGTATATTTTTTCATTTGTCCAAACATTATTTAAGACTGAAAAAACTTTTTTCTGTTGAAGCATTCAACCCCGGAAGACACAATTGGAAAAGCTATTGACTATTATTATCTGAATCATGGACATATTAATAGCGAGTTTCATTCAAGAAAAGATTTGCTCTTTCTGTCAAAAGATTTGATCTTTTTCAATTTCGAGAGTTTCATTGCAAGAAAAAGAGCAAATCTAGATCAAATCTCAACACAAAAGATTTGATCTCTGATGGGTTGGCAGATTTGATCTGAATGCACACATACATGTAAATAGTCTTTCGGTCAAACGTCAAATGGAAAATATTTTGTTATTTTTGTCGTTTGTTTTGAACTTGTGCCAGCCCGTGCTTAGTCAAAAAATTAACAAATATCCATTAAATATACAAAATAACAAATAAAGGTGTTTTTGAAGTGAGAAAATACAAATATGGCATTTTAAATATATATACTGTACATGCCTGGTATTTTGTGTGTGATATCAAATACTGTGTATGCTCGTCAGTGAATGACCAATACTAGGAATAAATGATGAAACAAGTTTCATTGAAAAGAGCAAATCTTGATTTTCAGATCAAATCTTTGAAATTTGAATGAAACTCGCTATAAGTATGGACTGCTAGTCGGTTGTTATTTCCATACAATATCTTAAAAATCTGTGTCGCCACACACTTAGAGCTGAAACAAACCAATTGTGAAATATTTATTTACAAAGAAAAAATCATTTTCATAAGCGCATCTAGCATATGAGCAATGGGTGTAGCTGCAGTTCACTATGAATACATATTTTCTTCAAACTTTTTTAACACAAGTTTATTTATGGCACAAGTAAACCTTAGTTATAATTTATTATTTTATATTTTTTTAATATATATTTTAGTGATTAAGAGGAATTAGTTGCCCTTCTGCCTGTACCAATGTAGGCCTCTGAATTGAAACTTTTGTTTCCAAATTTGACAACCAGTTAGCTTCAAGGGTTAATAGGAACAACGTTTTCCGGTTATTTCTTCATTCTTTCCTTTTAACAAAATTGTAAGGGGTGTAGAAAAGTAGGGGTAATGAACTAAAGAATGGAAAAATGAAAATTTTAAGATTTTTTTGGGGTTGAGCTTTAGCGTTTCTCGTTTGAGAAAGAAAATGCTTTACACGGACTAAAAATAAGAACTTTTAAAATTGAAAACAATTCCCAATCATGGTTTCTTAGTGGTAATAATAGATAGTTTTTAAATGATTTTTTTTTAGAATTTCGCAAATTTCATTCGAAGAAAACAGCACAGTTTATATGAAAGTATTGGAATTGGAAATATTCGGGGTAATCCAAATCAGTGTAAACACCAACGTACATGTCTGTTTAAAAGAACAATGAAGAAATAACCGAGAAGAAGAATCATGTAAACAAGGTCCGTGGCATGAATTGAGATTGTTGATCTGTCAAAGTCAAAGTTCATTTACAAATTCTAAATTATTTTTTTTTTCGTTTTGGTGGTGTTTAAAAAATTAAAATAGATTTACAATGACTAAAAACCTGATCTTATACAATGATATTGCAAATTGAATTATTTTCAATGGCAACATCTTTATATTATTAGGTATTCATATTTTTTTGACACATTAACCAACATTTTCGAAACAACAATGATAGTTAATAAAAGAACGCCCTTCCTTACTCTTAGGTACATGATCTGAATGCTCGGTTTTGACTAGATATGTTCCGGGATAGATGTAGGGAGCGTTAAGAAATTAAAGATTTGTATTTCGTTACCATCTTCGCCTATTCAGTAAATAAAGCCACGTGGGTTTTATCATTTTGTTGAAAGAATTTTGGTTTACTTAGCTTTTAGTTTTTGTTTGAACAAAATAAAATAAAATACTGAACAAATAATGAACAGCTTTCGAAATAATGAACATTTTTAAGTTTTTGAATACAAAATAATTCATAATGAACATTTACTTCAAAAAGTGAACTGTTCATTATAATAACGAACGAATGGTCACCGTATGTATGCTGTATGCAACATCTCCAGCGTGCCGAAAAAGTTCCGTTTGTAGCCCATCGGCACCAGCTGCTTTGTTAGTTTTTAGTCTGGCAATGTGGGTAACGTTCTTCTTATTTTGGTCAGCGGATGAAACTCTTGGTTGTCATCTAGGTTGACTCGTACAAATACAAAATATTTTGAATCACATGGGAACTCGAAAAATTCGTGAGGTTTTTAATTAGTCAAAGATCTATAGACGCAGAATAAGTGCGAGACTGCGGTGAAAGCTATAAATGGCCTTACTATATATATTGTCTATGGAAATAAGCCAAAGTCCTTATGATCCCAAAGTTGCCTGCTTGCAATTGTTGAAGAAATCTGACCTTAAAAAAAGAAAGAAAAGGCCCCTCAAATATGAACTCCCTGCCTAGATCGCACGTACTTGCTCATATGTATGTATGTTCGGCCACATTGTAGATAAAATTTAAGAAAATTAAAGTTCAAAGCATTTACTCGATTTTTGTGACTTTTGATTGTTCGAATAAAGTCCGTTAAATTGGATTGAGTGAAATAATTTAAACGCAATTTTATTTCTTTAAGAAATGTTAAAAAATGTGATTTTTTTTTTCAAAATCGTAGGAACGGTTTTTAAATAAAACGGTTTTTTCTTAACAACTTTTTTTAATAAATAAAAAAAAAATTTTAAGAATACAAACTTAAGCACAAAAATAACATTCATTTAAAAACAAAATTTAAAAAAAAAATTTACGTCCCCGTTTTCAAAGTATTGATTTTTCAAAAAAAATTTTTTTTTAATTATTAAAAATACAAAAAAAATCGAAAAAAAATTAATATGAAATTACTTAGACTACCAACATCTTCTTCAATTTCAATTTTGATATTAATCGGATCACCATTTTTCGAGAAAGTCAACAATTTTTTCTTAATCTGCATGCAATATAGTACCTGTAATCGCAAGTAAAAATGGGCACAACTGCGTCGAGCGTACTAGCTCTTATGTGCCTAATGACATTGGAAGGCAAGATCTTTGACAAAAACAAATAACATTTACGTTGATAGTAACACACTTTAAAGTTATAAAAACTATCAAAACCACAATGCTTAACAGTTTTTTATCAAAAATGAAGTACGCCACCACACGTCTAAAATAACAAAGAATTTATGAAAATAGTATTTAGAAAATTGTAGAACCGGTTTTGATAAAATCCTGTTTTTTATTTTTAGTTTTTTGAATTTTTTTTTCTAATTTTGGTTAGCAGTTTCTTAGAGTTTATTAATATACATGTGATTATAAAATGATTTTTTTATTAGTTTTCGAAAAATAGATTTTTCAAAAAAAAATTTCAAAAAATTAATTTAATTAGAAAAAAAGTTATTAAAAATTTTGATATGAAGGATAAATTTGGCTAATCAACAGAAATCTAAAGAGCCGTTACCGAAAAAGCCCAACATAAAAAAAAACCTTATATGAAAGGTGCCGTTAATAGACTTTTCCCGTAAATTTGGTTCTAATTATATGATAGCCAATACTAACAAAAAAATTCTCAAAAAATTTCATCAAAAACGTTGGAGCCGTTTTCGAGAAAAAAATAAGTTTTTCCTTAATGGTTATATGGCAGGTACCGTTGTTTTTAGCCCTAAAAATAAAATTTCAATTTCCCTCTGAATGCCAAAAGATACGCACCCGGACAGACAGACAGACAGACAGACAGACAAAGAGACAGACAGACTTACAGTTATTAATATGCAGCCGATCATAAAACTTAAAATAAAATGTATTGATAAGTTTTAAAAATATTGACAATTCAAAAAAATAAAAAAATATTCAAAAATGTATTAGATATGTAAATAAAAAAAATATATTGTATTCAAAATGTTGGTATGCATAATTAATTTGGCTACCTAGATCTTTTCAATTATACAATTTGAGAGACATCCGCTGAACCACTACCGAGAAAGTCAAGCTTTAAAAAAAAATTATTGAAAATTACCGTTAATAGACTTTTCCGGTAGGTAAGTTTTATATTTAGATGAAATGATAGTCAATGCCTACCAAATGGTCTCAAAATTTTTATCAAAACCATTTACGAGAAAAAGCAGCTTTTCCTTAACGGTAATATGGCAGGAAGCATTCTTTTTACCCCTAAAAATAAATTTTGCAAAAGTCCTTTGCGGAATGAAGGTAACTCGCCTTAGACATCTAGACTGCAGATCGTTATACATACATTTTGTCTCTAAGTTTTTTAATGTAATTTTGTATTGAAATCTCAATTTTTTATATATTCACGAATCATATAAACTTGCCTTAAAGTACCTATAATCACAAGTAAAAATAATGATGTTTTTTAAGTGAACATACATTTTGGACTTCTATAGCCTATTTTGAAAAACTGAATTAATGATATGATTTCATGAAAACATTCATCATAAAAGCACTTTGTTTGCGTGAAAAACGGAATATCCTTAAATGCTCGAACAATTTTCGTGACAAACTTGTAGCATCAATCATATATCGTGCGACGTCTCACAATCGTTTCTATGATTGTTCTTTGTCAAATACCATCATCATTCATCACATACATATGTGGTTACAATAAATGGCAATAAATTACATTTATACAACTTGTCCATGTCCATGCCACTAACGAAAATCCTTGTGTAAATTAGTCTGATTTATTGCTCCTGGCAATATACCTATGCCATAATCGAAGGAGGTGACATTTCACGAACCTTAAACCTAGTAACAGTTGTTAGCCCCTTCATTCAAACTCATCACATCCTCTAATTCACATTTTACCCTGCCAAACTTTTTGACATTTGATAGGATTTCCCCTTATTCCTAAGCTCCTGGCAACCACAAACTGCAGGACTCCTGTCGCGCGAATATACATGTGTATATGTATGTCTTATACAATACAAATTCTCACCCCTTGCGTGCGTTAAAACAGAAACAAAATTGCAGCAATATTTTGTCTTCATAATTCTGGCAATGGGCGCACATTTTCGTGTGCAAACAACGCCTGAAGGGGTGTTGAATTGCAAAAAAGTTACACGAACGGGTAAGTCGGCAACACAACCCCTTTTTTGATCTATTTGAGTCTTTATATGTCTTTTCACGTTTGTTTGCATTGTGTTTTTAATGTCAGTTTTTTTTCCTTTGAGAAAAATTGTATCCAATCAATCAAAGGACAAACCCTTATAATTCATGTCAGATAACGTTACAAAAGAAAAATTGGATAAAGTTAAGGGGTCTGCCACGTTTATGTGACAAGTAGTAAGAGGAATTATTGTCATTATTTTGGTTCTGGATATTCCAGACAAATTAGAAACAATAATGGCAAATAATAACGCAATTGGCAAAGATATTAAGCAAATAAACATTTCGTGATTAGGGATCATTGACGAAGAAGATTTTGTCATGTAAAAGTTTGTACTAAATAAATCGGAATTTTTTAATTTTCGTCTAAAATCTAATCTTTCTAAAGAAAGGCAAACCAACTTGATATATTACAGCGTCGATCAGGACGTACCTACATGAAAAAAAAATTGTAAAAAAAACAATCATATATTTTTGGCACAAGCCAACAAGCAAAATTTCTAGTTTTGGGACGGAGCCAATCTCCTCAAGCCCCATGAAGAGGCATTAGGTTCGCTGATTCCACTGGCTGGTGTAGATTCCGAATAAGAAGCTCTGTATTTCTCAGGATACGATGATAGCAATGCTTTCCCCATTAAATACAACCTTAATTCCATGAAAACACAACTGTACAACAGTGATTCGTGGTCATCGAAAGGGCCCCAATCAAATTTGGTGTACAACAAGGAAGTGCCTTGAGTCCTTGGCTCTTTATTAAATTCCTTGACTTTCTTCGGTTCCCGGGCAGATTGTCGATCTGTCCGTCAAAGTCACCACACGGGTGCACGGTGAGAGAGTGAAGCCGCGGAGTGCTGCTGCCTGTGCGTTCTTTAAAAAAAAAATACAAAAAAAGAAAAAAAAAATATATAAAAATGTTGTGAAAATTTATTTGATGCTACAACATCAAGGCATCACGCAAATAAAAAAAGAATACCCACCAACGAAAAAACTACTCGCAGTAAGCATTCCTTGCAACTTTTCCTTTCCTTATCTCACTCACAGATGATTTTACTTGAACATTGCGGTAAATCCGAATGAACAAGTCTAATCGTTATCGGATAGATTAATTAATGCTCCCTAAATGACCAGGGGCGGATGAAATACATTTTATTGTCAAGGTATAACACTGTGAATAATTTGTATTGAGAAGCTCAAATTGGGATTTAGTGGAGTATTGATTATAGGTAATTGTCCGTCTTAGTTTTTTTTAGTTCTGTGTTTTAGAATGGTAGGTGATTTCATAGTCGACTGTGCAAACATTCGTGGACTTAGGAAAAATTTCTATGCTGCCTATGTCCACTCTGTGATAAACAGACCAGCTGTATTGGCACTTAGTGAAACACAAGTTGGGGAAAATACCAATCATTCGGAATTTTCCTTGCATGGGTATTCACTTGTGCCTTTATTCTTTGCCAAACATGGCCTCGCCGTTTACATAAGGAATGATGTTGCATATCAACTTCAACCACAATTCGGTCTGTGTGTAAACACGGAATTCAATTTCATTTCAACGATTAATAAGCGCATCATTCATATATGTTTTCTTTATAGAAGCCCAAATTTAGACAGAGTTTCAACTTCTAACGAATTTGATGCTTTGTCTGACTCCATTCCAGGAATTGTTTCCCGTTACCCTCACACTGAAATCGTTATTACGGGCGATTTCAATGTACACAATTCAAGTTGGCTTCGCTTTTCTGGCCAGACAAAACCCGAAGGAAGGTATGTTGCGATTTTCGCTGAGTTAAACCATCTTACTCAGCTCGTTGATGAGCCAACCCGAATTCCTGACATTGCAAGTCAAACCCCCAACACTCTAGACTTGTTTCTTACCTCCGATCCTGACAAATGCACAATTCGTGTATTATCGCCTCTAGACACATCTGACCATTGTGTCATCTCTGCAAATTTCTCGTGCCAACTCAATTCAGTTAAAGAAAAAAACCCAAGGAGAACCGTTTGGCTATACGAGAAAGCCAACTGGGACGGCCTCAATAACTATTTCAGGACCTTTAACTGGTCACTATGCTTCCTCGATAGTGACATTGATTCCAGCGCAGACATGGTAACAAATTTAATTCTCTTAGGAATGAGAAATTTTATCCCAAACAGGTCGAAGAGTATCAAACCTAAGGAAAACTCATGGTTTGATTCGAGCTGTAGAGAGGCTATCAGGTTAAAAAATGTAAGTTTCCGTTGTTACAAAGTCAACATCACTGAGGAAAACCGGAAAAAATTTCAACAAGCTAGAAAGCCCTGCAATGTTCATATTCGAAAAACCAAATTTTTACATGAGCAAAAAAGTCGTCAAAAAATAATGCAATGTCCCAAAGGCAGTAAATTTTTTTGGTCATTTGTAAAAAAAGTAAAGAATTCTTCGTCATCGTCAGTTCCTACGCTTGTCTTCAACGATACTTCTGCTGTCAGTTCTCAAGAAAAAGCAGATCTGCTTGCTGCCCAATTCGCATCAAACTCAACACTGGCCGCAGGTGTCAGAACTCCTCCTGTACTCGAGAGCGTAAATGATTTTATGGAACCAATCTTCTTTCGCACTCGTTCAGTCGCAAGAGTATTGAAAGATCTCAACATAAATAAATCCGCTGGCCCGGATTGTATCCCCGATATTGTTCTGAATAGGTGTTCTTCAACGCTGGAAAAACCTTTGCGTAAGCTTTTCCATCGGTCCTATTCCTCTGGACTCTTTCCGAGTGCATGGAAAACAGCATTTGTCCAGCCTATCCCCAAAAAAGGCGAATCTTCTGCACCCTCAAACTACCGACCAATTGCACTAACGTCCCTTCTTTCTAAGGTCATGGAAACGCGGATTAATTTTCAGCTTAAGAAATATCTCGAAGAACGAAAGCTTCTTAATGACCGGCAGTACGGTTTTCCCAACAACAGGTCCACTGGTAATTTGATGGTATATCTCACCGAAAAGTGGAACCAATCTCTCCATCGTTTTGGGGAAAGCAAAATTATTGCACTTGATATTTCTAAGGCATTTGATAGAGTTTGGCATCAAGCCCTTTTATCGAAAATGCGTGCATTTGGACTCGATGAATCTCTCCTTCGTTGGATTATTAACTACCTTTCGAACCGCTCAATTCAAGTTGTATTGGACGGTTTCAAATCTGATATTCACAAAATAAATGCTGGTGTGCCCCAGGGCTCTGTTTTGTCTCCGACTCTTTTCCTTATATTTATCAATGACTTATTATCTGAAACAACTAATCCAATCAATTGTTTTGCTGACGACATTACTCTCAGCTTTTCATATTCGTTTCCAGATTCACATCCATGTTCTTCGGATGTTGAACTGCAACGGCAGCGTATGATAAGTTCATTAAATTCTGATCTTGACAGCATTGTACAATGGGGAATAAGAAATCGCGTAGAATTTAATGCTTCTAAAACTCAATGTTGTCTTTTGTCGTTAAAGCAAAACATACCTCCAATGCCACTATCCATGAGCGGCACTTGCATTGAAGAAACAGAACACCTCTCAGTTCTCGGTATGTGCATTACAAACCACCTTCTGTGGAATGACCACATATTTGACATCGCAAAGAATGCTGCGAGGTGTTTAGGTTTCCTTCGAAGATGCAAGAATTTCTTCACCCCGTCTGATTTGGCTATAGTAGATAAAGCATATATTCGACCGAAACTTGAGTATAATTCTCATATTTGGGCAGGTGCTCCTATAAACCACTTGAGTTTTCTAGATAGAATTCAAAAAAGAGCTTTGAAAATGATAGGTGATCGAACAATAACAGAAACATTTACATCTCTTGAGCACCGCCGTAATGTTTCGTGCCTTTCGTTATTCTATCGTTATTTTTACAAACAATGCTCTAGCGAAATAGCCAACTGCATTCCTTCCCTGAAACGATTCAACCGTAATACTCGAACTGCTAGGAATGCTCATCAGTTTACCCTTGAGCCTAACTTAGGACGTACTGTTAAGTATAGAGATTCTTTCTTTAGTCTTACCACACGAATGTGGAATGCTTTGCCAGGCTCTGTTTTTCCCTCCCATTTTGATATGCAGAACTTTAAAACTAATGTGCATCGGTATTTCCTCTTTTATCCCTCCTCATTTCCCTAATGCTTGTGCGGTGTTTAAACATTTTAAGGGTACACACAAACCCCTTTCACGCGAATTATAGAGAGAGACTTAATTAAAAACTACGTGTTTGTAGTGTCTGTTCCCACGAATGCAACTGTGATGATCGGATACAAAGTATCATATTAATTTTAGTTACTATAAATATTGCATATTGGTTAGCTATTATATATAGGTATACATCATTATAAATATAATTAAGTAAGGTAAATATATATATATATAACTCCTCCGTTGCCAGAGAGAGCTTTAATGTATACAATGATTTTTTTTCTCTTTTTCAAAAATTTTATAAATTTTAAATACATATTTGCTGTGAAATACAATATTTTTACCATGTTATGATGAAATGTACTTTTTGTAATTTTTTTCAATATTCTTTAAATCAACATTTTAAACATATCCTCCGTTGCCAGAAAGAGCTTTAATGTATACAATGATTTTGTTTCTCTTTTTTTTTTTCAAAAAACTTTATAAATTTTAATTACATATTTGCTATGAAATACAATATTTTTACAATATTATGATGAAATGTACTTTTTGTGATTTTTTTTTAATATTCTTTAATACAACATTTTACACATATATTTTTTTTTTCAATTCATATTTAGTATGAAATACAATATTTTTACCATAATACCTATGAAAAATATAATTTGTTATTTTTTTCTCAACATTTCTTAAATACAATAAGTTTAACATTATATTTTTTTTTATCAATGTTCGATACATATTTGTATGAAATATAATATTTTTACCATAATATCTATGAAAAATATAATTTGTTATTTTTTTCTCAACATTTCTTAAATACAATAAGTTTAACATTATATTTTTTTTTATCAATGTTCGATACATATTTGGTATGAAATATAATATTTTTACCATAATATCTATGAAAAATATAATTTGTTATTTTTTTCTCAACATTTCTTAAATACAATAAGTTTAACATTATATTTTTTTTTATCAATGTTCGATACATATTTGGTATGAAATATAATATTTTTACCATAATATGATGAAATAAGTTTTTTTTTGTAAAATTATTTTCTAAATATTTTTTTTTTATAAAATTATATTTATTTTATATAAATATTTTAATAATATTTTATTTTATTTTGTTCATTTCTGTTTAAACATTTTGCTTCGAAGTGTTGTCTTACATGGGGAATTGGAATGTCTGGTTCCGGTTGTTGGATTTCGTGCCTCATGCATGATTTAAGGCGGATATAGATGTACAAAATTCCTCCGAAAATCGTAATTAGGGTAATATTAATGCAAGTACTATCTGTCCAGGTAGTCAATGTTGAAGACATAGGGGGTTGAAGTGTCACATGTTTAATTGAGAGTTGCTCTTTTAAAAGCTGAGCAATACCTCCCAGCTTTATATCATGTAGAGTGATTTCTTCAATGTTATCATCAAACGGTAAATCGGGTAGGGTTAAAGATGGTAGCACAAGTGGATGTCCTATTTCAATGGCTTCAACATTTTTAAACGATTTTGTGCTTGTGTAGAAGGTTGCACTAATATGTGTATACATTTTGTCGAATTGCACTTTTTTCTTCTCTTTTTTTTTTGTTTTCGTTTTAACTTGCTATGAATTTTTTTTTGTATCAAAATTTTTTTTTATTGTTTTCACCGACTGCGCCAATTATAGGGAGTGACTTATTTAAAAACTACGTGTTACATTCGTTGTTAGAGAAAGACTGAATTTTTAAGGTGTTCAAAAAGATGATGGATACTTTTGAATTTCGATCATACGAGCAAGGCATGATAGTGGAAACAAACATCGACTCCATAAATGCTGACGTAGTGTCTGTTCCCACGAATGCAACTGTGATGATCGGATACAAAGTATCATATTAATTTTAGTTAGTATAAATATTGCATATTAGTTAGCTATTATATATAGGTATACATCATTCATTCAAAAGTAAGGTAAATATATATAAATTAATATTTTCGACTTGTATTTGTTTTTAAAAAAAACTTTATTCAAATTTTAAACAATATTATACAAGATTATACAAAAATACTTGACTTATTCTTTAAACTAAATAGTAGTGTTACTGGGTAAAGTAGGATAAGAACAGCGGTGCTGGTTCTGGGTTGTTGTGGCTTATATAGGCTGTGGTTGACACTGGAGTACGTGCTGAATGGATGATTACATGTTATTCTGTTGCTTTAAACAAAGGAAGTCTTTATCGCTTTCTTTATCGAGTGACCAAATGTTTATTTCAGAGTAATGTGCGGTTCGTGTGCAAAATTGATATGTTTATCAATGGGACATTCTCAGTGTGGATTCGGGTAAGTTGATAACCTTAACTCTCCCCCTGTTTAAGTATTGAGCTCCCGATCAATTTAATCTGTGCGTTTCGGGCCTCTTCCGTTGACGTATGCTATGTCTGCCAGTAGCATTTCTTGAGTGTAAACATTTTTCTTGGTACCTCTGTATTTGATATACAAGTTAATGGCTGCATATATTAAAGCGATCGTTCCGATGAGGATGAAGGTATTTCGTATGTAATGGTCTTCATAATCCTGTTGTATGAGCGATATGACATCATTGTTGGTTATTTTCAACAGTTCGTTGCTTGATTCTACGTAGTTCTCGATAAGCGTATCCGATTCTTTATAACCTTTAATAAATTCTCTAATTTCATTAGTAGGGTTATAATATGTTTCATTATTAATGACAATAGTTTGTTTAAATAGTATTACATTTATACCAGTTATGGTAGTATTTTGTACGTTATGCGTACCGGTTAACAGTAAACTTCCTTCTGATATTTTTTCTATTGGGAGTTTTTTTTTCTTTTAGTATAGTGCAATTGGATTGTACATGATTTAATAGATTAGTTAAACAATCGTTTCCTTGTTTAATTTTACAAAATTGGTTATTTAATTCTTGTTTACAAATTTCTATCGGAAAGTATTTATCTTTACATTTTAAAGTGTCTTTTGGAATTACAAGTTTTCCGTATTTACTGCTTATGGCTTTGGTTACATAATAATTACATTTTTGCGTGATAATTGGATATTTTATCAAAATGACAATAATATCTCTGATTTGAACAATTTTTATAGTGGAAGTGTCTATTAGATCTGTTATCGAAAATTGTGTGTTTTCGTCTTTTAATATCTTATTAATTTCTTTAATGTTTAGGATGTTTGGATTTATAATGTTATTTTTAGCAAGAGTAATAGTGTTTACAATATTGGTTAATTCTATAGTTAATGCTCTGGTTTGTCTAAAGATTGCGTCTCTAGTGTTTATATTTGAATTTAATTGAACTGACAATCTTGAGTTTATAACATGTTGTTTATTATTACTTATAACTAGTTCGTTTATTTTATTTTCAATTGCTACTTTATCATAATAATCTGGTGATCCAGTTATCCATTTCCAAGCTACTCCTATAAATTCTAGAGCTCTTTTTTCTCTATTTATCTTCAATTCTTTAATTAATAGTTCAATGTGTGTAAAGTCCGTTTCGTACAATGAGTTATTGTCAAAGACTCGCATTACTTTTTGTGCTTGGTTTAGTAATTCTTCGTATCTGGTTAGATTGGTGATGTGGAATAGATTTCCAAATTTTTCGTATATTAGCGCATCGTTTTCTTGATGTAGTACATAATCATCTTTGCTGTGGTTGATTATGGTGTATGATGATATCATCATGAATATGTTTAGTAGGGTTAGTATTCTGATCATTTCTGCAATGAAGAGATTTTTATATTATCTTTATGAATAGCTTTATTCTTGCGTTTAATAATGATTTTGTTCCCTAAATCTTCTTTTACAGTTTCTTTTCTGAACTTGGGTTCGAGTTTCCCTTGTTTTTCATTTAGTCTTTTAATGTATACTACTGTGTTCTGTTTGAGTTTCACGTCTTCGTGCCTATTCTTATTGTTGTATTTTAGTGTTTTCTCTTGTGCTGAGAGTATTTTCGCTGATACATCAGTATGTGTTATTTTATTGAAAAGTACCTGTGTCGGTTGCTTTTGTGTGACTGAATGTATAGTTTTATTGTATTCAATAGCTGCTTTGAGTGTTAGCTCTGTTATTGAAAGTAGTTCATAAGATTTCTTTATACAACGGGCGATTTCTTGTATGGTTGAGTGGGTTTTCTCTATTTGACCATTTGATTTTGAGTGTTGTATGGGTACATAGAATATGTCTATACTTTGGCGTTTAGCCATATTTTTAAATATGTGTGATGTGAACGCTACATCGTTATCGCATATAATGTTTTTACAGTATGGGAAAGATTGTAGGATCTCTAGGAATTTTTCTTCCATGTTCAATTTGTTATCTATAGGTTTGATTACTAAATATTTAGAATATTTATCAATTGCTGTTAGAAATTTTATATTTGAGATAGTTAAAATATCTATGTGAATAGACTCTCCCTCCTGTTTTGGAATATGTGTCTCACGTATTCTTTCCTTATGTGGATGTCTATCATATTTATTTTGTTGGCATGTATCACATAAGTGTGTGAGTTCTTTGAAATCTTTAGCCATTGTTGGCCAAAAGTATGTATTTCTTATCTGAGATACATTTTCTTTGTAGTTGCGGTGAGCGCGATTATGGGTTTGCCAAATTGTTTCTATTTGGTCTTCTCTATTTTCCATATCTTGTGCCATTTTGGGGCAGAAGATGAATTTAAAGTTAAAATTCTTTATAATAGGTTTAATATTGTAAAGTGTTTCAGGTGAACAGTGTATTCCTGTGTTCAGTGGTTTAAGTTTTCTTAATGTATCCATTAAGTTTTCTGGATTTTTATATGAAATCAGGTGTCTTGTGTAACCCTTGAATGGTTCAAGTATCTCGTGTTTGATTTCTTCATCATTATTTCTAGTAATGAGTATTTGTTGTTTGAACGAGTTAACTGGTTGTTCCACTGTCTGTGTTAATGATTTTGATGATTCTGCTGAGTGTACTGAGCATTCATCGTCAGATTTATCTGAAATATGGTTTAGATTTTGCCTGCTTAAAGCATCTGCTACGACGTTGTCTTTACCTGGTTTGTATGTGAATTTGGGTGCAAATTCTTCTATTTGAGTCAACCATCTTTTTAATTTGGGGTTTGGATTTCGGGGTGAAATCGCGAAAGTAAGTGGTTGATGATCTGTGCAGATCTCTAAATTTGTAGTACCGTAGAGGTAATTTCTTAAGTTTTTGAGAGCGTAAACTATTGCATAGAGTTCTTTCTAGTTGGTTGCGTAGTTACTTTCAGTTTTATTTAGCGTTTTGCTAATAAATGTAATGGGTTTGCCTTTTTGTGTGAGAACAGCTCCAATTGCGTCATTTGATGCGTCAGTTGTGAGTGTAAAAGGTTCTCTGTAATTAGGTTGGTTTAGCTCGATTTCGGCTATAATATGTTGTTTTAAGCTAATAAATGCTTGTATTGCTTCTTCATCTAAGTCTATGAAGGTTTTCTTTGCCATATTTGATGATATGGGACCATTTTCGCTTTGTAGGTACTTAGTTAATGGTTTCGCTATTTTTGCGTAATTTTCAATGAATTTTCGATAGTATCCTATCATTCCTAAGAAACTTCTAAGTTGTCTTATAGTTTTAGGTAGAGGGTATTCATTTATTGTTTTTACCTTTTCGGGGTTTGTTTTAATAACATTGTGAGATATAATATATCCCAAGAATTCTACTTGTTTCTCGAAAAGTTTCGTCTTTTCTATAGAAATCTTCATGTTTGCATCGTGTAGTACTTTAGTTACTGTATTGATGTCTTTTATATGTTCCTCGATAGTGTTCGAGTATATGATTACGTCATCTATGTATACATGACATATCTTTCCTATGTGTTCTCTAAGTATATTGTCCATGGCTCTTTGAAATATGCTTGGAGCATTTTTGAGTCCGAATGGAAGCCTTAGGTATTCATATTTCCCATTATTTATGGAAAATGCAGTTTTTTCTACATCTTGTTCTGACATTAGGATTTGGTGGAATCCTGATTCAAGATCAATTGTGGAAAAGTACTTGGCCTTTCCTAAGTTTGAGAGTATTATACTCGTTTCGGGTATCGGGTATTTATCCGATATTGTATTTGCGTTTAGTTTTTTATAGTCTATCACCAAACGATTCTTCTGGGTACCATCTGAGTTTGTTCCTTTTTTTGGAACTATCCATACTGGCGAATTGTATGGACTCTTAGAGGGTCTAATGATATCTTTAGATAGCATGTCTTGAATTTCTTTATTTACGAAGTCATTGACAGAGAAGGGGTATGGATATTGTTTAGTCCAGATAGCATTGTTATCAGAAGTTCTGATTTCTGCTTTAATATCTGTTCTGAAAGGTAGGGAGGTGTCTACTTGAGCGTGGATACTTTTTATTTTCTCCAATGTAGATTTCCTTAAACCATCCATTTCCTTTGTTTCTGATACATTGTTAATGATTTCATGATCTTCATTAAATGAAAGTTTTTCAATTTTATTATTATATTTAAGTTCTTGCGAACCTAAGTCGATTTGTGCTTTCACCAATTTAAGTAGATTAGTGCCTATTAGAGCATCTAGGTCTAAAGTTTCAATAACATAAAAACGTGTAGTATGGTCGAATAATAATACTTCGTGATACGTTTTAATAATAATTTCTCCATTCGGAGTTCTTGCTTTTTTGTATATATCTAGATGAATGGGGTCTGTGAAAACATTAGGTCGGCAATAATTACTATTTGCGCCTGTATCTAGCAAGAGTTTGATTCGTTTTCCCCGTATTCGTCTGTGTATATAGGGTAATCCGATACTTCTTCTAAAAAAGTATTTTCATTCTCGTTAATGTTATTTACTCTTTCTGTCTTTACTGCAGGTCTATAAGATTGTTGAGAGTCTTCTCTCTGTCTCTTGAATGGTTCCCGTGCAGGTGTAGGTGGAGTGAAGTGTCGTTGTATTGGTCGAGTATTATCTCGAAATTGTGGTTTGTGAGCAGTTTGTTCACGATATCTATTTATGGATGAGTCAGTTTCCATTTTTTCTGGCTTTTGTTGGGACTGTACTCTCGTTGCTATATGTGGTGTGTGAGTTATTTCTTTCTTTGGAAATCTCAAGTTATTTGTGCCTTTTTGAGTAAAAGCATGGAACTGGTTTGCGAAAGAAGACCTTTCGTTGTTCGATTGTAGTTCTTGCGCTTTGGCGAGAGCTGAAGGTAGATCTGGAGGGTTAATTGAGAACAATATGTTTGAAAGTCCTCCATTCAGACCTGAAATAAATATTCTTAAGGCCTTTTGCCTGTTAAAGTCATTTAATTCGTTAGTTAATACGGTATTGCCGTGTGTCATTTTTGTCTTGTTAATCAAAGCGGTTAGTTTTTCATTAACATTATTATAATATTCAATTAAGCTATTATTGTTTTGTTTGAGTATACTCATTTCTTGTTCAATAATATGTGCAGGTCGCTTGTCTGCATATGCGAAGTCTAATCGTGCAATAATTGCGTCGTAATTTAGAACTGTGCCGTGGTTCGTTAGAACATTGTTGGCTTCTCCAATAATTTTGTTTCTTAGTATTGTTAATGCGGCAAAGTAACGTCTACTGCCTTTTGCATATAAACACATGCTATTTTCGGAGTTTTCTCTCCATGAAATGTAGCTATAATGCGAGCCATTGAATTCTGGTAAGCTTTTTACCATATCTAGAGGTTCGTTATCTACTATAGTTACGTCAATTGTCTGTTTTGTGTAGTTTGTAGGTGTGTTTGGTTCATATTTAAGTCTTAGTTTAGCTAATTCGTGCTCGAAACTGAGCTTTAGCTCTTGTGCGTTAGATCTAATTAATTCCAGTACTTGTTGCTGGTTCATTTTGACACTTTTACACTTTTTACTTAATAATATGAACTTATAATACCTTAATATGTTGATTGATGATTTTCTCGAGTTCTGGATTCGATACTATCTTCTTGTTGCACTTTCTCGGAGTCTTGGCTTCGATACTTTGGCTTGTGTTGTGTTTGGCTGGATACCTTTGGTGTTTCTTACTTATTATTTTCAGAAATTTTCCTTGTTAATTTTCGTATAAGCAACTTCGGCTGGTCCTACTGTCAGTTCGGAGTTTTATAGCACTTGTTTCACTTTATACTACTTTATTTTTAACGTTAGGATGTGAGGTATCCCGGTTGAGCCCCCAATTAATATTTTCGACTTGTATTTGTTTTTAAAAAAAACTTTATTCAAATTTTAAACAATATTATACAAGATTATACAAAAATACTTGACTTATTCTTTAAACTAAATAGTAGTGTTACTGGGGAAAGTAGGATAAGAACAGCGGTGCTGGTTCTGGGTTGTTGTGGCTTATATAGGCTGTGGTTGACACTGGAGTACGTGCTGAATGGATGATTACATGTTATTCTGTTGCTTTAAACAAAGGAAGTCTTTATCGCTTTCTTTATCGAGTGACCAAATGTTTATTTCAGAGTAATGTGCGGTTCGTGTGCAAAATTGATATGTTTATCAATGGGACATTCTCAGTGTGGATTCGGGTAAGTTGATAACCTTAACTTATATATATAACTCGCGTGTAAATTATAAAAAAAAATTGATTTCAACAATACCTTTAATAGTTCAAGAGCAATAGCCATCGCGACGAAGAGTTACGTAAGTGTGGTGTGAATGAAATAGGAATATGTGGTGTAACATTTCAAAGTCGGGAAAATAGGTTGCAATTGGAACCTTAAGCTTTTACAAATTGCCATTTCCATATGTTCATCGATTGTTGTTGATGGTTGGTTTCATATAAAGTATGAAGTGGCCAGTATCGAAGAAGTCAAACATATCGATTCTGCGGCTATAGAGTCAACCCGGCCTATTTTGCAGTTGGATTTAAACCTACGTTTCAATAATAATGTGTTGAGGGAATAATTGAAAGCGGACGAACACAAACAACGCCGTGACTTGGCTGATTTTATGCTAGAAATATTGGATGATAACCCAGATATGGCCAAACAATTATCTTCTCAGACGGTGCTTGGCCAAACATTAACGCCGCGCATATTGAACCGAGTCATCAAAAATGCGATTGTTTTTTTTTATCTAAACCTAGTTTTAAAATAAAATCAAAAAACCCATTCGTTAGATCTTTGACCCCCTATAACGGACCTAACGTACATGGGAAAGTTGGGCACTTTTCTCAGATTGTAAACCACATATATACCAACTTGTATACCAAAAATCAGCCTGTAACTATTTTTTTCTTTCTTTGACAATTTTTTTTCTTACTGAGCTATATCAGTAACATTTTGTTAAAACAGAGATCTGAAAAAATAACACTCGGAAAAACATGTTTTACTTCTTTAGTTGTGCTTTTGCTACCGCCTTCGATTTAAAGTTATCTTCCTCTTTTAATGAAACCTACGAATGTTATGATGTGCACTGGATCCACAACTCTCTGCCTTCATTGCTTTGTCCTAAGGCTCTGCCTGTGAAATTCGCTGGGTTAACCTCAGAAAGGTTACTAAAAACTTTTTATTTTGTTTGATCGATATTATGTCTATCGGCTGCTACTTTTGACCCAGAGTAGTTACAGGATTGTACTTAGATATTTGAATTTTCTCCAACACCTTGATTGTGAATCGAACAATTCTTGCAGACTCTGCCGGTGTGCAGTTAGTTTTTCTATGTAAGTGTGTAAGGTGAAGTTTTAGCCTTTCTTCTTTGATCAGCTCGGCAGGTATCGGCTCCCGAAGATTTGTTAATTTTTTTGTTTAAGCGTAATCCCCTTTTTACTTGCGATTTATAGGGACTATAAGGCAAGTAAAAAAAAAATTCTAACAATCAAACATGACATTGCGATGATAGAGAAGTCAAAAAAAAGTGGGTCCGGAAATGCCGTCCGTCTGTCTGTCTGTCTGTCTGTCTGTCCGTATCGATATCTACAGCCTAAACGGTTGGGCCGATTTGATTCAAACTTGGTATATAGTATTTTTAGAGTGCTCTACCCGACAGTTTTTGGAATTGGCATTCTAGCTCCAAAACCAACTTACCTTCCATATAACTTTTAATGAAAAATTTATTTTTCTCGAAAACGGCCACTACGATTTTGATAAAACTTTCAGAATAATGTTTTATATGCAAAATCTATCTTTCAGTTTTAATGGATTTTTCAGAAAAGGTTTTATAATGGTACCTCCCATATGACCGGTTTTTTAAAATCAGACTTTTTCGTTAACTAATTGACGGATTTCCATGAAATTTAAAATATGTAGTGTTTTATCACAGATAATAGAGTTACATAGATATCGCATCCAGTACAAGAAAAAATCCAACTTTTTCGAATGAATAAAAAGGAGGGTTGGTTGAGTCCAAACCATCCAACCAACTTCAAACAGTGAAACACAAAACAATGTATCAAAAAGCAAGTCCACCAGTGGGTTGCAGTTCAAATATATCCATTTTTGAATATCATTTGTTAGTATAATACATGTTCGATGCTCGAGAGGCAATTTTTTTTTTTTGTTCTTATATTGCATCTTGCTTGATGGTTGCTATACTCTTCTTCTTTTTCCCTCTTTTCCCATCGACGTCGTATTCAACCCGCTGTTCACCACGCCGGTCAAAAATACACACAATACACTTACACAGTCATGCCTGCCTACACGATCCTTCTTAATCCTTTTTGATAAATAAAGTTTCAAGTTTGGCTGAGTATGTATATGTACATGAGACATGAACATGACTGAGGTTGTTTTTATTTTCCTATTTTTTTCGATTTTATTATTCACTTGCCTGTGGCAGTGTGGCTTTCGAAGGTTTCGGACGTATGCGGATTTATGAATGATCGAGATTTTTATTTCCAAACGGTTTTTTTCTGATTTTTTTTTGTATTGCTTATGCAGAATGAATGACAAAAGGAAGTCTGAGGTGTGCTGTTCTATTTGCAAAAAATCAAAACGGAACTGTCCCAATCTGAAAATATTCGCTTGCCCTTCCAAGGGAAAAAATGAAGTTTTGAGCAGTTTGTGGAGGGAAGCCTGCGGATTTGAAAGCGAGGGAAAATATTTTGTCTGTCAAAATCATTTTTGTTCGGAATTCTTAGGAAGAAGATTTCTTAAGAGGGACGCTGTGCCTAGCTTAAATTTGAGTTCTTTTGAGAACTTAGATTTAAGTTTAGAAAATCTTCCACCTTCACCCCCCAGAGCGAAGAAAAATTTCCGATTGCTCAAGCATTTCATGTAATAAATGCGATAAACTAATTATAAAATGTGCAAAGGTAAAAAAAACAATTCCACACTAAAAAAAAAATATTTTAAACTATAAATCAAAAATAAACAAATTAAAGAGAGAGCTTCATGCAAAAACAAGGGCACATGCTGCTCTTAAAGCAAAGAAAAAAACAAACCCGAGCTTGTTCTCCCAAATTCAGACGCTTCAAATATCAGACCACTCAAAAAAATTTTGTGGGATATTGATGGGGTTGACCAAGTCCAGGAAATATACCGATACTGAGAGAGAACTTTCCCAAAATATATTTTATAGGTCGCAGAGCACCTACACATTTCTAAGATATGGACTTGGCTTTGAACTTCCTCATGTCTCCAAACCTTATCGCTGGTCCCCAGTTAAGGGTTTGCAACCTGGTTTCGAAAACAATGCCCATAAATTATTCAAATCTAAATTTTCGTCACTAAGCGAGCGTGAACGCTTTGTAATTTTAATTTTTGACGAAATAAGAATTCGTCCAAATACAACCTACAACATAAAAAATGACTTGATTGATGGCTTTGAAGACCTGGGAAAGGATCGAAAGAAATTGTATGCCAACGAAATTTGTGTTTTTATGGTAAATGGTCTATTTGATAGCTGGAAGAGCATTTTAAATTATTTTGTGTCATCAAACGGGATCAAAGGCATTGATTTAAAAAGCATTGTTGAAAAATATTTGGAAATCTGTCAAGAACTTGATCTTCAGGTGTGCGGTATTGTTTGTGACCAAGGACCGAATAATCGGAAAGCTTTCCAAATGCTTAGTGTTTCTGAGAACAACCCTTTTATTATTTTCAATAACAAACAAATATTTTGCTTCTATGACTTTCCTCATTTGCTTAAATCTGTACGTATTACGTAATGTTTTGCTAAAATCCAATATACCTTCTCCGGATGGTATTGTTTCTTTTGATGGTTTTCGGGAAATCTATAATTTAGAAAGAGATAATGTTGCTAAAACGTGTTTAAAATTTAAAAGTTCGCACATTGCACCAAATGCGTTCCAAAAAATGAGAGTTCGTTTGGCAACAGAAACTTTTAGTAGGACAACTGCTGCATCCATACAAACAGCCTATCAACTTAACTGTTTAAAAAAGAGTTCAGAACATGCCCTAGCAACGAAAGCATTTACCGTACAAATTAATAACGCTTTCGATTGTATGGATAGTGGTTCCATGTATGATAAAAATAATTTGAAGCGTGGAGTCCAGGTTGGAAGTCCAGCTTATATGGAGCTTAAACTGTTTTTATCGTATATTAAAGAAATATTAAAATCTGACAATCCACCGAAAAATTTTTGTTTGAAAGGTATGGAACAGACAATAAACGCTGTTTTGTTGCTAAGTGCAGATATAAGCAATGGGCTTTACGGGTATGTTAACTATTTACTAACAAAGAGAACCCATCAAGATATTTTGGAAAATGTATTTTCTATTATTCGCAGTAAAGGGGGTAATAACAAAAATCCTTCGGTGTACGAATTTAATGTTCTCATGTCAAAAATTATTTCTTCTCATCTAACAACATTCTCTCCCTAAAGCAATTGCGACAGTGACGATGCAGACTTTTTAAATTTAATTGATATCCCAATTCAACCAAAAAATTCCACAGATGAACTTAAACCTAAAGCAAATGACGAAACAGAGGTTGATAATATTTTGTATGAAAAAGTCATAAATGATATGGAAATTGGAACTGAGATTTCATTAGAAACAACTGTAATGCGATATTTTTCGGGGTACGTAGCATTCAAAATGCTTTCCAAATACTATTGCCCATGTTGTTCAGAAGAGTTTCTTAGAACCGATGAAAAATTAAAATGTCCATCAAAATTTTTCATTTTTGCTAAGATTTTTTCTGAAAACAGTGATTTCGGAAGTCTCTCAGCGCCCAGTGATGCATTTTTCAGTATATGTAAACTCCATTTCAAGGTTTTCCTTACAATTTTCAGAGATCGTCCACATATCAGAAATATACGAGAAGAAATGACTGGAATGCATCAGAATAACAAACGTCAGAGACCCAAGTTGGTTTGATGTGAAAAATCCTTGCTTTTTGCATCGCAGAGAACTTCTGTCTTTTTCTCTTCTTGTTTTGTTAAGGAAACACTGGTCATGGAACATACAAAAGAGCATAACGAGTAAAAACCAAAAAATTCAAATTTTGTCGGTAAACAAAAGCGCTAAACAATCCCGACTGAAAACCAAGTCCCAATGGCGCACCCAAAAGTCAAAACAGTGAGTGAGGAACTCACTAAAAAAAACACCACAAGAGTGAGACGCACGGGGAACTCACTAAAAACAAGCACCCCAAGAGTGAGTGGCACGGGGAACTCACTAAAAACAAGCACCCCAAGAGTGAGAGGCAGCCCGGACCTAAACGGGGGGAGATATATTTCCCCCTCCGATACGATTTTTTGCTTGTTTTTGGCTCCACTATAAAAATCTGATATTTTTTCGGCTTAAATCGGAAAAACGCACAGTCATTAATCGATAATAAAATCATTTATGCACTGGAAGAATACATTATTGTGTACTGGGACACAATGGGAAATGCTTAGATTTCTTAGAATTTGTTGGTTCCTACGTTCCTATGCTTTTTGCATTTTCAATAACTATTTATTTCATGGCATAAAAAGAAATTTCATAGAAGTCAAATCCTTTATACTCTTCTGGGCAACAAATCATTAAAACAAAATACTGCTATTTCAATTCCTACAAAAAAAGAAAATTAACTCCTTACCACCAAATATAGAAAAGATATCCTTGACTAAAAATTTTCCAATCGATGGAAAAACGCTCAAAATAACTTTAGTTTTCGTAGGTAAAAATTTTGTGACAATACACGTACAACTACCTACAAAATAAAAGAAAATTTAGCCCTTTGCCATCGACGTGATTTAAGTTATTCGATCATCGATCCTCGCATCCGCCGGCGCGCGCACCCAGTCTATTTATTTTAAGTACATAAACCATTCAAATAAAAACACTTGATTATTTGCTAATCCTTTTTAGGTACAGGCGTCTTTTTGACAAAGATTTAATTTTAATGTTTTTTTGACGTGCAACTTCTTTAGAATCGTTGTGGTTAGAAGCTCGAACGAACATGCGTCACGATAAAGGGATAAACACATAAATATATAGGATTGTTAGCTTTTGCAGTTTTTTAGTGTATTATCTTTCCACTTATTGTTTGCTGTTTATAATATAATTTGCTAATAGAAAGATATAAAGGACTTTTTTCAGTTTAATTTTCATTTTGGTATGGACACATTTGAACAACTGGCATAAATATTCGTCGGAATCAGCAGTATGGCAATAATGCTAGGTATAGGGACCTATATAGGTCCCAATAACAATAATTTACTTTTTGAAATCAAATTAATTAAAATAGCTGAATTATGTTTGATGGATCGATAAACGTATAATGTGGGTAGGTATTAATGGAATTTATTAAGGATATTATTTACCTATAATAAGGTTGGAAGGAAGGTAGGTACTAAATATAAGATACATGTTCCAACTACTGTTAAGCGAGTAGGTATAGCGACAATATTAAAAGTTAACACAGTGGTTTTGTTTATTTATAGGAAGGTGTAAACTTTTGTTTTCTCGATTGAAATTTTTGCATTCAGTAGTAATCGAATAATTCTTTTTATTTGTTAGTTGTTTTTGTGTTTTCATCATAGGCTCATTATTTATTCTGTGTGCTTTTATGATGATGAAATGCTTTAAAATACGTAGGTATGTATGTAGGTTGTCACCTTCTTTTATTTGACTAATGGCTAGGGCTTAGCCGAGCAATATGAAATAAAATTTGGGGGAAAAATTTTTATGAAATCAAAAAACAATATTCATAACGTTTTTGGAAAAAAAGTTGTAAGCCATCTTATTTCTTTTGCTGTTTTCTATTTTATGAATTTTTCATTTCAAAATCGTTCGACCAGTTTTTTCAAAAAAATTTTTTTTTTTGAAAAACTTCGAAAAATTATTTTAAATTTTTTTTGAGTATATCAATTCAAAGAAATCTAAAGCTTATACTAGGAGAAAAAATTAAAAAAAAATCTATAAAACCGTTTTCAAAATATTCAAAAAACAAAATATTTAAAAAAAAATTTATTAAAAATTAAAAAAAAAATGTTTTTGAAAATTTTACAAAGCAATATTATTTAAATCATAAAGCTCTACATATTTTGAAAATTTCATTAAAATCCGTTAATTAATTAACGAGAAAGTCTGATTTTAAAAAAACCGGTCATATGGGAGGTACCGCTATAAAACTTTTTCTGAAAAATACATTATAATTAAAAGATAGATTTTGCATAAAGCGAGAAAAATAAGTTTTTCATTAAAAGTTATATGGCAGGTACTGTTAGTTTTAGAGCTAGAATGCCAATTCCAAAAACTGTCGGGTAGAGCACTCTAAAAATACTATATACCAAGTTTGAATCAAATCGGCCCAACCGTTTGGGCTGTAGATATCGATACGGACAGACAGACAGACAGACAGACAGACGGACGGAATTTCCGGACCCACTTTTTTTGACTTCTCTATCATCGTAATGGCATATTTTATTAGAATTTTTTTTTTTTTTACGAATGCATAACTTGCCTTATAGTCCCTATAAATCGCAAGTAAAAAAATAGACAGCTTGACATCAAACTTAACACACACAAATAGCACGAGCAAGGAAATTATCAAAAAAAAAGAATATATAACAAACCGGACAGGCACAAGGAAAAAGGAGAGCAACTACGAACTTGTCGAACCAACAAAATTTGAATCAACAAACATGACGCAGTATGTATCCCATAAGTCGGATCGAACCGGGACATGTTAGGAAATCCCAGCCGATGTGAAATTGGTCATTTTTTTTTGTACTGAATGCGATATCTATGTAACTCTATTATCTGTGGTTTTATGATTTAAATAATATTGCATTTAATATTACATTTTTTTTTTGAAAAAATTGGTCGAACGATTTTGAAATGAAAAATTCATAAAATAGAAAACAGCAAAAGAAATAAGATGGCTTACAACATTTTTTCCAAAAAACGTTATGAACAGTGTTTTTTTGATTCCATAAAAAATTTTCCCCAACATTTTATTTCATATTGCTCGGCTAAGCCCTAGCCATTAGTCAAATAAAAGAATGTGACAACCTACATACATACTTGTATTTTAAAGCATTTTATCATCATAAAAGCACATAGAATTAATAAGGACGAAAAACAACTAACAAATAAAAAAACACTATTCGATTACTACTGAATGCAAAAATTTCAATCGAGAAAACGAAAGTTTACACCTTCCTATAAATAAACAAATCCACTGTGTTAACTTTTAATATTGTCTCTATACCTACTCGCTTAGCAGTAGTTGGAACGTGTATCCTAATTTTAGTACCTACCTTCCTTACAACCTTATAGGTACCTAATATCCTTAATAAATTCCATTAATACCTACCCACGCCATATGTTTATCGATCCATCAAATATAATTAAACTATTTTTTTTTTAATTTGAATTCAAAAAGTAAATTATTGTTATTGGGACCTACATACATATATAGGTCCTTTTACCTAGCATTATTGCCCAACTGCTGATTCCCACGAATCTTTATGCCAGTTGTTCAAATTTTTCCATACCAAAATGAAAATTGAACTGAAAAAAGTAAAGAAAAGTATAATATAATTTGCTAATAGAAAGATATAAATTTCTATTAGCAAATTATATTATAAACAGTAAACAACAAGTGGAAAGATAATCCACTAAAAAAACTGCAAAAGCTAACAATCCTATATAATTATGTGTTTATCCCTTTATCGTGACGCATGTTCGTTCGAGCTTCAAACCACAACGATTCTAAAGAAGTTGCACGTCAAAAAAACATTAAAATTAAATCTTTGTGAAAAAGACGCCTGTACCTAAAAAGGATTAGCACACGGGAGCAAGTACGTGCGACCCAGTCGGGCCTTTTATTTAATTTCTCAATGCTTGGTCCCCATGCTGCAGAATTCCTTTAGAAATGAATAAGGAGCCTCCAAGCCCTAACCATTCAATTGTTTATAGAATACTTTCCATCGCTGCTGAATAACTTCAGAATTAGTATTTTTTTATAATTAACGCGAGCACAAGCGATCATTTGTTTTCATTTTAATGTATGTTAGTACACTGCGTGAGTATCAGGATGATAGGGAAGGAAAGGACAGAAGGTGTCGATTAACATTGGTTTTGAATGCTTGTAAATCGAAATGGCTAGGGAATATCTTGCAGAGTAAACTATTCCAAATTCGTGCTGTTCGGCTAAAAAAAGAATCCCTATATTTCACGGTATGTCCGAAATTGGGCTCAAGGGTGAATTGATGAGCATTCCTTGCGAGACGAATATTACGGGAGAAACTTAGAAGGGGAGGCATGCAGTTGCCTACTTCGAGTGAAAATGTTTATAAAAAAAAAGATAAAATAAGGAAAAACATGATACATTGCGTCGGTGTTCTAGAGGGTAATTGTTTCAGAGAGATTTTTATTTCCTATTAATCTTAACGCTTTTTTTGTATTCTATCAAGCAATTGTATCAATGTTTGCGAAGCACCTGCCATGAGGTGCTAGTTATACTCAAGTTTTGGGCTTATCAACGCTTAGTAAATTGTATAGCCAGATCAAATGGGGAAAATACTTCTTTCAATCGATACGGGAAACCTATGCACTTAGCAGCATTTTTGCCGGTCTCAAATATATGGTCGTTCCAACTGAGGTCGTCGTTAAAAAGCATACCGAGTACTGAAAGCTTTTCGGTTTCTTCGATGCAAGTGCCATGTATTGACAATGGCATTGGTATGTTTAGCATTAACAACAGACAACAGCAATGAGTTTTCGAAGCATTAAACTCCACACGATTCGTATTACCCCATTTGAAAATGCTGCGTAAATCAGAGTTCAATGAGCTTAAAATACGGTACCGTTGCAATTGGACATCCGAAGGCGAAGGACGTTAATCATCTTAGCGACAGGCTGGACAAATGTTGTTTTCTATCTTCTAGGAAAGATTCCAGAAGAGTAAGAGCGATGAAAATGCTTATGCAGTGCCTTTGCCAGTGTGGAAGAGTACCTCTTCAAAAGAATGGGGGTATACCATCCGTTGCAGCAGATTTGTGTATATCGCTGACAGCGAAATGGGCAGGTTTGTCTTTTCTGAAGAGTAGACAATAGGTTTGCCATTAGCGATGAGCATTGGAACCGAGATGTTGAGGAGTTTTTATTGTTTTTTACAAATGACCAAACATTTGTACTGCTCTTTCAATATCGGAGTTGCGTTCCTTGCTTGTTGTGCTTTTTGCGACTTTTCTCAGTAGTGATGGATTTTTGAGATCGGAAACTTACTTCTTTGAGCCTGATAGCTGCTTTATATTTGGAGTTAAACCAGGACTTTTCTTTAGGCTTGATACTTTTTACTCTGTTAGGAATAAAATCACGCATTCCTAGAAGAATCACATGTGTGATCATTTCAGCACTGGCATCAATATCACTATCGAGGAAGCATGGTGAACAGTTAAAAAAATATTCTGGCCGTCCCAGTTGGCTTTCCCGTATTGCCAAACGATCTTCGTGGGAAGTTGTTCTTTAACTGGATGAGTGTTGAATGAGAAATTTGCTAAAATGACACAATGGTCCGAAGTGCTAAATGGAGAAATTACACTTATGGTATACTAATCAAGATGAGAAGTAAGAAGCAAATTAAGAATATGGGCGGCTTGCCAGCAACATTTGGTATTCGCGTTGGCACATCGATTAATTTTACTGTCCGTCCTCGTAGTAGGTGCATCATTGTGTATTGGGACTTTTTTCAGACGTATCGGTAGAATTTTCGTGCCTGGTTTGGACCACGTTCTATATTTTTTTTAATTTTACCGGACTTTTATTTGCCTCATAGAGCTCTTATAGGTGGTGGAGTCCTAGAGCGCAACTGTAGCTATTGCTTTTGTTTTTATCGCAAAGGTCAGACGTGTTAATTTGTGTGTGCAGGGACGGGGTATAGATCATTGTTATATTATCAAGGGAATGAATATCAAGGTAAGCTTAGCGATACTAAAACAAGTATATAAACTTCCTCCAAAAGTTTGCATGCAAATCCCTGGGTTTATAATTAAGAAGTCGTCACATGAATTAAACTGTCTTACATACATTTCGGTACTCTTAATTGTTATGTTTGAGCTAATAAATTTTACGTTAAATAGACATAATACAAGTGGAATTAGGTTTAGTAATTGTTTCCCAAAGGCTATTACACTATATTAGAAATGTGATGTACATATGTATGTCAGGCATAAACAAACGATACTTCCAATTAGGTCTGTAATATTGATATGTTTTTGATATAGTATTGATTTTAAATTCACCTGTGTAACCATTTTTTAAAATTTAAACATTTAACCAAACAAATTTCTTTCATTTCCTTCATGTCATAGGGCCTTTATTGATTTCCCCACCATAGCAAATAGATTACAAAATTCTTCCTCAGCGAATAGCAAATCCGTCGATAAATCCAAATGATACGAATTCGAATTTTTTGTTTTTGCTCTTCAGTTCCCTTTACTACGATTTCTCATAATCTTCTTAAGGTGAGAATAAATACCAGGTCTTCAGAGGAAGCACCGTATAGACGGGTCAGTAAAGGTGCTTCAGTTTGATGATGGTTGGTGGTAGTCACTGACTCATTCAGTAATTACTCTTTATCCTGATGTGCTCATGCCATTGCCGTACATTGGTTAATCGGATAATTGTTGAATCCTCTTAGGAAAGAAAATTCCATTGCTAAGCTGTAAGGTAGTGGAATTAACACCAACGGTTTAAGTAAGCAAATTCCTTTGTGGCTAAAGGTAGGTATGTGGAAAATAACTATCGACTTAGATCCTCTCTTTTTAATAAGTTTTTTTTTTGCCCTAAGAGTTTATTTGTCTTCGATGCTTCCGACAACAATCATTGTATTGTAAATTCTAATTGATTTTTTCTAACGATGATTGTAAAAAAAAACAGTTTAATGCATTGAATAGTACGTTTAATTAGATTTAAATTAGGTGAACCCGAAAAGGTTGTTTTTTTATTTGTTCCAAATCGTCTAACATATTTATAATTTTTGTATGATATGACTTATTTTTTTAGGTAAAACTATCTATATTTCTTACAGAGGCTTAAGATTGATATAATAAATTTCACAATTTAATGATTGTGAATTACTAGCTGACCCACCCGATGTTGCACAGATGTACCATACACTTTCAGGTTCACGGCAAAAGGGCCACCTTTCGAATCCAACTTTACCTTAAAAGCACTAAGGTATAACGCAGAGATTATGTCTTTCGAAATTGAGAGAATATTGTTGATATAAAACTATAAGTTTTTCGTTAATATCATACAGGAAAATCTACATTTTCCTAAATATCTCAAACTCAAGGCTACCTATCTGGTTCACCCTTATGGTGTCCATAAGGGAACCAGATTCATTACCTTGATAGTCGAGGGCTGATTCAGGATAGATCGGCGCTTCCGTTGATCTACCACGTCGGCCGCAGAACATTCGATAGGCAGCTCCTTTACTACCGAGACGTAGTCGCTGTAAGCGAAGCAGAGCGCCTCCGGTTCGGTAGGGCCATGCCCGGCCGGCATCCGGAAGGAAGCCGTGGATCAGGTCCACCAGTTTTGGTGGCTCAGTTAGAATCTGATATTTTCAGTCGATAAAGACTAAATATCGCCTATGGTCGACTTACAATTATGTACGATATGTTTAAGTTAGGTGGGGCAGTTGCGGCGGAACCAAAAAATAACACAAAAATACAAAAAAAAAATTAAAAAAAAACACAAAAATAAAAAAATATATATAAAATTTAAAAAAATCTTGCTAAGGCTGTTCTAGATTTTAGTATTGTAGCTTTATTTTAAGTAAATTTTAAGTAGCTTAAAACAGGTTAAGAAATCGATATAGATAGCCAGCTTATATTTTTTTTCTGGGCAAAAAATTAAGCCAAGTTAATTTTAATTTAAATTTAATGTATTTTTTTAGGCCGAAAGGCTATTGAAATTAGGATATAGAGCGCCCGCATACGGCCAATAAGTTAATTAAGTTGACAGATTTAACTTGTTTTTAAGATTTTTGTCTAGGTTAAGTAGTTATAAGTAAAATTCAATAAAAATCATTAAAAACTAATAACCAGATTCATTTTTTTATGTAAGATTATAATTATTGTATATGTTCTCACAACTAAAGTACGTAACAATTATAGTAATTGGTGGAGTTACTGAGTAGTAAAGTTACTGAGAAATTAGTTGTTCATTCACATCAAAGAATCATCTTTTTCTTTAACAGACGATTGTTATGATTTTGTTTGACTAGGACCACAACTTTTCCACTTGTCTGTTTCGCCCCAAGACTCAATCTGTATATCTGTAAGGTTCAAAGGGTTGAGCTCAGAAAAAGTCGACGGGTGTCCTGATTTTGGATTGTAGGTAACATGTCTTAAACCAACTTAATGTAGGTGTCGTTGCATTTGTTTGATACAGGAGTTCTTCATATACGCCTGCCTTTTTCACACATAAGTACATGCTCCATTTTTGTTTATGCTTGATCTATTCAATGCCCATACCACAATATTAAATTTAATGTCTCTTTTGGTTGCTTCGACTTATCGATTGGATGATAGATACCGAATTGAAAAAAATTACACCACATTACATTACATTTATCTACTCCAGAGATAAATCTACGAAGTAGACACACGAGCACTGGCTACTGAGGCCATCGGCTCAGAAAATTACAAGACAACACACAAGACGACATTGATACAGGACAGAACAGAAGATAGAGAGAGAACGGACACAGGACAGCACGCAGTTGGTTTTCGGAAGGTCCTCCATCTTTCTACTATTCACGCGCAACGATGCTTGATTTCGCTGATCTCACGGGTCGAAAAAATTGAAGCATATTTTCTGATTTAACAAAAAATTAAGTTTTCGCCCTTTTTATCTATACATATATATTTATGAAACTATATACATAAATACATAAACATAATGTACTAAATACAAATACCAAAAGCATTCTCATGAATCAATTCCATTAGACTTCAACTTCTCAAAATATCATCAACATCAACTTTTTCAATTACATCATTCATCAAGAAGACAGCACCAGGACATAGCAACAACCACTCTGTTTCCTTTCTGACATCACTACAATTCTCCTGTCAGCCAGTAAAAATGAAAGCCAAAACCATTGTAAACCATCTCAAACCCAGAACACCAAGTGATAAATCACTCTCATTAGCAGATATCAATCACAAGTATAAATCAATATGAAAACGACTTCTCCTGTTTAATTTATTATTTTTACTTCAACTTTTTTTGTACCCACTATTGAATTTGCACCCTTAGACAATATAACGCCAATTTTCGTGATCCTTCCTCACGTTATGGGTAATATATCCTTTCTTTCCATATAAAAACAAGAGAGGAAACAGCATAGCCTCACTCAGGGCAAAGTTGGGAAAAAGTGAAAACGTCAGGAGCGAAGAAAAATGTATGGAGATTTCTTTTCAACGACCCATAACGACAGGATGATGGATGCCGCAAAAGCCCTAGTTTCTAAGAAAAGGATCTGTTCCTGTCAGTCGTCTTGACAGATATTTTTTTTGCTGTATGTTTGTAAAGTTGTCCGTTTGAAAGTGAGTGGTGAGAATAAAAGAAAAAATACTAGCAAGAAAATTACAAGGAAGGACGAAGTGAATAATTGTGTGACAGGAATGGATGAAATCAAGTACGAAATGAAGAAAAGCGTATTTTTTTGTATTGTAATAACATTTAGATTCGACAAATGGTTTGAAATGTTTGTTAACGATTTCAAAATGTATGAATTTGCCAAACACGCAACATTAGAGTGGAAAGAGAGCAAAATATTGTATACTAATTTTTACTTGCGATTATAGGTACTATAATGCAAGTTATGCACTCGTGCAGATTAAAAATTTTGAGATAACAACCAAACATGACATTACGATGATAGAGAAACATATTTGAGTTACTTTCAAAATTCTGTCCGTCTGTCTGTCTGTACGGATGTATTTTGGCCTGTAGCTTAAACGGTTGGGCCAATCGTCTTCAAATTTAGAACTTAAGATTATTTTGACATTCTACAGAGGAAAAAAATTAACGGTACCTGTCATATAACCGTTATGTAAAAACTTATTTTTCTCGAAAACGACTCCAAGAATTTTTATGAAAAAAATCAGTGTACTGCTGTAGGTAAGCATTATATTTTGAAGAAAAAAAATTAATATGTTGGGCTAAAAACGGTACCTCCCATAGGAACCTTTTTTTTTCTTCGACTTTCTCGAAAACTGGTGATCCGATTACCATCAAAATTGATATTCAAGAATATGTAGGTAGCCCTAGTAATTTCGCAAAAGTTTTTTCTCGAATTTTTTTTTTTTTTTTTTTGAAAAATCTATGTTTTGAAAACGCTTAAGTGATTTTTTTAAAAATTTTGTTTTTAAATGTACGTTATTTTTGTGCTTAAGTTTGTATTCTTGAAATATTTTTTTTTTAATTATTTAAAAAAAGTTGTTAAAAAACCGTTTTATTTAAAAACCGCTCCTACGACTTTGAAAAAAAATCACACTTTTTTACATTTCTTAAAGAAATAAAATGGCGTTTAAATTATTTCACCCAATACAATTTAATGTACTTTATTCGAACAATCAAAAGTCACAAAAATCGAATGCTTTGATGTTCACCTTGATTTCTCAAATTTTATACTACAATGTGACCGCATATATGAGCAAGTACATGCGATCCAGTAGTGTAACTTATTTTAATTACATAAATCTACTAGCTGTGCCCGCGGCCTTGCTTACGTTAGCCTCGGGAACAAAAATCGTATTTTAATGTTTTAAACATAAGTGAATTAGTAACTTTTCATTTAATCTTTAATTTAAAGCTACACTCTTCACTAAAGAAATAAAAAAATAATACAAGAAGATATAGTTACGTCAGGAAATTTTGTATGCATCATACCAGCATACATAGTATTTCAGAGTATCATTGTATTTCTCTATAAAATAAAGTAAAAATAACATGGTTTTAACGTTGCTTAAAATTAAAATTTTCATTACCTACGCCATCTGTTCAAAAGTAGAAGTTCGCAAAAACCCAATGTGTGGCGTGAATGTACAAACAAAAATATGTTCTTCATAGATCGCGTGATGTGGTGCAAATTTTTTTTAGCCAATTTTCAAAGTTTCAGTAAATTTATTTTAAAACAATGTGTCTGTCCTTTATGTTTCTTGAGTAAATTATCTATTGATTAAAAAAATATTTGTTCTAATTCGTTTTGTTGTTCTCGCGTGATGCGGGGGGTCAAGCGAAACTGCTTCAATTTTATTAATATTAAAGTGATGATAAGTAATTCGAAAGTTAGCTAATATAATGCTTTTATAACTATAACCCAGTAGAAATCAACACTAAAAAATGGGCACGACTTTGTCGCACGTAGTTACTTCTCTTACTCTTATGTGCCCAATTACGTCTTTCACACAAACAATTAACATTTACAGTGAAAATAACACATATTGAACTTGTAAAAAGTATCAAAACCACAATACTTAACGATTTTTAGTAAAAATGAAGCATGCCGTCACACGTCTTAAATAACAAAGAATTTAAGAAAAAAGTATTTGGAAAATTGTAAGACCGGTTTTGATAAAATTCTGTTTTTTATTTTAAGTTCCAAATTCGTGTTGTTCGGCTAAAAAGAATCACTATATTTCACGGTACGTCCGAAATTGGGCTCAAGGGTGAACTGATGAGCATTCCTTGCAAGACGAGTATTACGGGAGAAACTTTTAAGGGGAGGAATGCAACTGGCTACTTCGAGTGCACATTTTTTGTAAAAGAAACGATAAAATAAGGAAAGACATGAAACATTGCGTCGGTGTTTGAGAGGGGCAATTGTTTCAACGGCGGTTCTATTTCCTATCAATCTTAACGCTCGATTTTGTATTCTATCAAGCAGGTGAAGCGATGTTTGTGAAGCGCCTACCCAGAGGTGGGAGTTATACTCGAGCTTAGGGCGTATAAACGCTTCATAAATTGTAGCCAGATCAGAAGGGGAAAAATACTTCCTACACCGATACAGAAAACCTAAGCACTTAGCAGCATCTAGTTTACCGATTTTTATGTTAATATCTACTCGGCTACTATACAAGTTCCAGCTTTGAACTGTTTGACATTTGTCCATTGATACATGCAAGATTGCGAAGCTTTTCCATCTTGAGTGGAGTTCTTATATATCTTTATTATGCGTAATAATATATTTATATAATATGAAACAAAAATTTCCGTACTTATTGCATCTGGAAATAATCGGTGTTCTGTAAGTCCTTGCGATAACCTTAAATTGCATTCTTAAATTGACTGGAATTTCCAATGGAAGCCGATAAGTCGTCGAGCTGCCATTGACATTTAAAAAAATAAATATTAAGGTATGTCCACACCAAAGAAACATTTGTTTAAGAAATATTTCTAAAAATATTTAGGAAACATTTTAGAACTTACTTACTTACTTAGTGGGCGCTAGAGCTCGGGACGAACCTGGGCCTCAACCAACATGCCTCTTCACCCAGCTCGGTCTTTGGCTAGCTGCCTCTAGTTTCACACTCCAAGTTGGTTGAGGTCGTCCTCAAATTGAGCGCTCCACCTAAGGCGATGTCTTCCTTGACTGCGTCTACCCTCTGGGATGGAATCGGGGATTCTGAGAGCTGGAGCATTATTGTCCATTCGCTCTACATGGCTAGGTCATCCTAAACGTCATATGCGTAATTTTTGACCAGGTCAATGTCGCTGTATAGTTCGTTTAGTTCTTGGTTGAACCTTCTCCTCCAAAGCCCGTTAACGCAGGTAGGGTCAAAAATCTTCCGAAAAATCTTAGGCTCGAAACGACTAAGGATATCTTCATCCGCTTTATAAAGAGTCCATGCCTTGGCACCATAGAGCAAGACTGGGATGATTAAGGTGTTATACAGAGTCTCCTTTGTCTTTCGGGAGAGGGCTTTGCTACTCAATTGCCATCCTAGCCCATAGAAACAGCGATTGGCAAGAGTAATTCTTCGCTTCATTTCTGACAAGATGTTGTTGTCAGATGTTATAGCGGATTCGAGGTAAACAAACCTAACTACCTTAAAGTTCTACCTGTCTATTGTGATGTTTTGTCTAATCCGCCGGTGTTGTGTGTCCCTTTTTGGACAGCAGGTACCTCGTTTTGGCCTCATTGACTGCTAGTCCCATCTTAGCCGCTTCAGCCTCAAAGTAAGCAAACGCTCCAGTGACAGCTCGCTGAGTTCTGTCAATGATGTTTATGTCGTCAGCGTATGCTAGCAATTGAACATACTTGAAAAAATTGTTCCTCTATAATTATTAACTTGCGAGTTTCTTATAATTGTTTAAATTATTAAGTTGAAGAAATCGCACGATAGCGCATCACCTTGCCAGAATCCTTATTTGACATCAAAAGCTTTTGTGAGGTCAGTCCCAACCTTGACGGAGCCGCGAGAGTTCTCCGTCGTCATCCTGCACAGTCGGACGAGTTTTGTGGGGATGCCAAAACCAGACATGTCTCTGTATAGCTCGTCTCTATAAATGCTTTCGTACGCGGCCTTAAAATCGATAAGGAGGTGGTGGGTATCGATTTGTGCCTCTGCTACGAAGTTTCCATTCCTATCTCCATAGGCTTCTGTCCAGGTTATTACTTGCGATTATAGGGACTATAAGGCAAGTTTAGGATTCATGAATATAAAAAAAATTGAGATAACAATGAAACATGACACTACAATAATAGAGAAGTCTAAAAAAGTGATAGACAAAAATGTTTTTCTGTCTAAGAAACTGCATATCAAAATTAAAAAAAAAAACATTTTTTTCAAAAAAAATAAAAATAAAAAACAGGATTTTATCAAAACTGGTCCTACAATTCTCGAAATACATTTTTCATAAATTCTTTGTTATTTAAGACGTGTGATGGCTTACTTCATTTTTACTAAAAACCGTTAAATATTGTGGTAGTTTTCATAAGTTTAAACTGTGTTATTTTCAACGTAAACGTTACTTGTTCCGGCAAAAACCGTGTGCTTGCAATAGTGACGTTATGTGCGAAATTAATTAGCCTAAGTCCGTTTTCAGACGTTGTGTCGTATAGGCTATGTTTTCAGACAGTCCTACCAAATATTTGCTCTTTGGTAGGAGGATTTCGTAAAAGTCATCCTTGGTGGCGTCATCTTTGTCCTCTGTGGGAGCAAGAGCGCATAATAGGCTAATTTCGGCGAGTTTAGCCTTGATACGGATTGTCACTAATGACGAATCCGCACCCAAATAAAAGCTGTGGTCTTCTTCCACAATCACCGTAGTACACGTCACAGTTTTTCATCCTCCTCCATTTCAGAAATCTTGACGACTAGACTTAAATGCTTGAATGACAAAGAAATGTTCCGTTCGGAATGAAAGAAGAAAAATATCTCATAAAGATTTTAAAAATACTTATGAAATAAATATTAATAAAAGAAAATGAACAATGTATTTAATTGTATACTTTTATTTTATTTTTCCCAAGAATTACAACTTTTTAATTTTAAGCGACGCGTTTCTGAAATTGTATTTCCATCATCAGGAGTACTGATTTTGCTTTGTTTCCCTTGGTTTTCGTTGTTTCTTTGTTTCCTTTTATTTTATTTTGTTTATGTGGTTGTTTTTTTTTCTCTTATGTTGGTCGTGAGTACAGTGTGTGATTCTAGGGTAAAGTAAAATAAAAGTACAATGAAATACATTGTTCATTTTCTTTTATTAAATATTTTTTATTTCATAAGTATAATCACACAAATTGGAGGCAAAAAAAACAACAATTATGATTTCAGAAATGTTTCACGAAGTGTCTTAATAAACATTTCAGAAACATTTAAATATAATTTCTGAATTGTTTAAGAAATGTTGGTGTGGACACACCTTTGAGGACAATTAGGAAGAGTTACATATTTTTTCTAGGAATCCCAATGATTTAATTTGTGGGCCTTTGAAGACCTTTGAAGGTTAAAATTAATATAAATTACATATATACTGGGGTTTTCGCGTTCCCGACTCTTTTTGATTCCCAAGAATCGGAAATGATTTTTTGTATTCCCGGGAATTCCCAGGTACCCGGGAATCGCTTATCTACCAATACAAATCTAGTTTATAAGTATTATGTTATATTCTTTATAATTAAAATCTTAAAGAAAAACAAAAATGTACTTCTTCATTACAAAATAATCAATAATTACTGCTTGTTTATTTGAATTTATAAAAAGTTTTATAAATAATTATTCGATAACATTACAATTTACGAGGTCTAGTTGCCAGATAATAAGTCTTTAATCGATCGAACAGACAAAAAAAATCTGCTAGCATTCTGTAGAAGTAGGTTTCACTGATAATAGGCTTAGTATAGCAGATCCAAATTAGGTGCACATTTTTTCGTAGCCCCTTATATATATAACAAGAATAAACATCGTCAAAGCTCAGGAATTAAAAGGTATGATACATATACTTGAGTTAAAAACTTCTTGCAGCGGAAGTTGCTAGGAGAAGTCTGTTAGCGTTGTTGGTTGCTTCTTTTAACTTCATTTCGAAAGATGCATTATCACTTATCAGACAATTATGTGTAAGATTATTTTCTGTTCTTGCATCGTCTGTGTCATGAAAGTTATAAGAAAACAAGCGCAAAGCATTTGGCACGTCATTTGATGCGTAGGCGTCAGGATTATGTAAACATTTGCAAAGGGTAAAAAGACTAACATCTCTCCGCTTTAAAATTCTAAGCTTAGCTTAACCTAACCCTTAACTTTTTATAATACACGGAGAGAATTCTAAGATCAAATCAAGAAAAAATGAGCTGTAAATTACGACTATTTTATCTAGATTTACACCCTAGCTCGGATATTTGTGATTTAAGACTATTGTTTTGCAATTTACGAAAAGAGCCGAATTGAAGAAAATGACACTCGAAAATTGTAAATCAAGACTTTAGTATCAATAATTCAACCGGGAGAAATAAAACATTACCAAAAGAATATCGCAAATTAATCCCATTTTGTATCAATTCTGTATTTTCTTCGATTGTAAATTACAAAAGTTTGTTGTAGATTACCATCTTTTAGTTGTGGATTAAGAATCTTTATTTTGTAAAACATTAGTTTTTTTTCATAGCTTGCAGCCAAATAATATTGGCTTACGAAATGAGAGCCATAGTTTAGCATTTTTTAATCGTAAATTGCAACTTTTGAAGATCAATTTACTCTCTTTCTTGAAGCATTTCCATCTTAATTCAAAAACATTTTGTAGTAAAATAAAATAAAATCACTGGCGTGGTTTTATTTGTATATAAGTACTGTTAGAAAACATAATTGCCACTACAGCTTTGAATAGTGATGGATGTATATCTCAATCAAACATGAATGCTTTGTGAATCTGAGCGAACGCTGTAAAATATTAGGAAATGCACGAAAAATATTAAGACCCTTGTTGCATTATAAATTTCAAACATACCTTTTATATAAGTTTCCAATTTTTGTGTCCTTTTCATTTGTCAAACAAATTAAAGAAATGTTAAAAATTATGTTTAAAAGGAATTCTAATTGTTTTCATTGTTTTTAACTTACATATTACTTATAAGTGCCTAGTCACAGTTTTTTACACATGTTTGGAAGCTATTGAATGTCTCGCCGCGCCGCGCCGCTATCGCAGCAAAATTGCTTGAAAAAAATGATTTTTTCAAGTAAGACCTGACATAAACATACATTTATGTCTACGTATATATGTTTTCAAGTGATTTGAATTCTTGAAAAGGATTTCAAACAAAAATGTTTATATTTTATTCTATTTAATGCTTGATTCTGTAATTCAGTGATTGTAAATCAGCAAAAAAAAATTAGTGATTTACGATTGTGAAATGATGTTAGTGTTAAATCTCAGATCATAAGTAAATTTTACTGATTTTCAGTTCCGAAAAAATGTATTTTACAATTTAAGGTGCAAGCTTGAATTGTGACTTAATGTTGGCAACACTGTTTTGAAAGTGATTGGTTCATTTTTACTTGCGATTATAAGTACTATAATACAAGTTATGCATTCGTGCAGATTAAAAATGTTGAGATAACAATCAAACATGACATTACGATGATAGAGAAACATATTTGAATTACTGGCAAAATTCTGTCCGTCTGTCTGTCTGTCTGTTCGGATGTATTTTGGACTGCAGCCTAAACGGTTGCCCCAATCGTCTTCAAATTTTGAACTTAAAGTTATTTTGACATTCTACAGAGGACATTTTCAATTTTTTTTTTAGCTCAAAAATTAACGGTACCTGTCATATAACCGTTATGTAAAAGCTTCTTTTTCTCGAAAACGGCTCCAAGAATTTTTATAAAAAAATCAGTGTGCTAATGTAGATATGCATTATATTTTGGTGAAAAAAATTTAATACGGTGGGCTTAAAACGGTACCTCCAATAGGACCGGGTTTTTTTTCTTCCAATTTTTCGAGAACTGGTGATCCGATTACAATCAAAATTGATATTCAAGAAGATGTAGGTAGCCTGAGTAATTTTGCATTAATTTTTTTTCGAAAAATTTTGTTTTTGTGTTTTTAATTTTTTTTTTTTTATTTTATTTTTTTTTTTTTTGAAAAATCAATGTTTTGAAAACGGGTAAGTGATTTTTTTTTTTTAATTTTGTTTTTAAATGTACGTTATTTTTGTGCTTAAGTTTGTATTCTTGAATTATTTTTTTTTATTTTTTAAAAAAAGTTGTTAAAAAATAACCGTTTTATTTAAAAACGCCTCGAACGATTTTGAAAAAAAAATCTCACTTTTTCACATTTTTTAAAGAAATAAAATGGCGTTTAAATTTTCCGCTGAAAACTAATTTACGTACTTTTTTCAAACAATCAAAAGTCAGAAAAATCGAATATAATCTTTGAAGTTCCCTTAATATTTTTCAAATTTTATTCCAAGCTGTGACCGCACATAAGAGCAAGTACGTGCGATCCAGTCGTGCAATTTATTTTATATCGCTCCTCTTTTTATTTAAATTAAATAGTACTTCACTCAAAAAAAACATAAATCCTTATCTGTGAAGATTCTCAAGTCTTAATTATCTTTTCAAAGTTGTGACCGATGGGGTAATAATAGATAATAAGCTTTAAACCTAAATAAATGTGTTGATAACGGTGTCACATGACCAATCACAAAAGAAAAGTTGACCAAACTTCTCCCGACAATTCCACTACACCAAAATTAAAATTATACATAAAAATACAGCGATTGAAGAAAATATTTCTCGCTTCAAAATGTCTATTTCTGAATCCGATCTTAAAAAATAAAAACAATCATCGATTCATCTCTTCACAAGGAACTCACAATCGCTACCGCCAAACTAGCTACGAAGGATGGCCTTCACAGGTTTAACATTGAGATTAATTCCTCGCGCTTACAAAATGAAGATCTGAGCAGAAAAATACAACAATTTGAAAACAGGTGTGATGCATTGGAAGAAGAGCTTGAGATGCAAAATAGGATTTTGCGAAGTAAAAACATCATTCTCACCATCCCGAATGAGCCTGAAGCAAAAATTCAAAACAGCAGCCATCTTCTACTTGGTGACGCAAGCCAACTAACAATTTAGTGAAAACAACTCTGTTATAAAATTAAAAATCAACACCGGCTCAAATTAAAATGCATTGAAAATGTTAAAAAAATCATCGAAGCTCAAAGGCTCAGGTGTTTTCCTACAACGAGACCTGACAAAACAAATGCAATTCAAACGCCGAATACTACTAAGCTACAGGAAAGTAATTAACACCAAAAAACCGAATGAAAAAATACAAATTAAAAACAGATCGTTGGTGGTTGCAAAAAAAGCAGTTTATTTAAATAGTAACAATAATCTTAAATATAAAAATGATAATGGTGAACAAAAACTATGAGAAATGTTTGGCGAACTTGACTTCAAACCTGTCAAACTCATATCGCTGTCAAACAGACGTCATATCCAATCGTCTAGACCAGTTGATGTCTTGATGATGCTGCACCAGGGATGCCACTTTCTCAAAATAATGCAAGATCTAGTACTATAGTACATAATTGAAATTGTGATGCCGTCAGTTCAATATATTAAAGATCTAGTAATATTTTGTCGTATAATGTGTCAGGACTAAGCAATAAAATTTTATTTGTAGACTTTTTTAATTATGTTAAAAGATTTGATGTATTTTTCTTGTACGAAACCCATGTAACTAAAGAAAATTTCAAAACATTTACAAAGTACTTTGGTGGACTAATTTGGTATGAAGCAGTAAAAACATATACGAAAGGACGTGCAAGCGGGGGAACTCTGTATGGAATTAAAACTTCGATGTTGGCAACTTATGGTTTTGAAGTGCATGAAGGAGTAACGATAGTCAAACTTTTGCGTAAGCATAACTTGTACGTAATTGCATTCTACATCAACTGCAATAAGTGGAGTGGGGACTTCGAGCGACTTAACAACATCATGCATCACTTTGGAAACAAAAGCGTCTTAGTTATTGGTGACTTCAATGCAAGAACCAGCAATTTTCAAACTAAAACAGTACAAAGCGCAACAAACAATTTAATAAATTATAGTCAAAGGACATCGATGGATGGAGTTTCAAATCAAAATGGAACAAATCTTATAGATCTTCTCCAGTTGTTTGATTGTACAATTTTGAATGGCTGTATGAATGGTGATATCAAAGGGCATTTTACATTTCTAGGAGGACAAGGCATATCTGTGATAGACTATTGTGCGATTAATAACGATTGAAATGACTTAGTGCAAAAATTTGAAATCCAGTGTAAGAACTATTCCGATCACATGCCAATAGTTGTAGACTGGGTTGATGATACTACACCTAAGCAAACAGATCTGAAACTTTTACCACGATTGAAATGGAAACCAGAAACAGCTGCTGTATATCAGCAAAGATTGGAAGAAAAACTAGCGAGTTTAAATGTTACGACCAAGTTTGCCGAAGTAAGTGCCAACAAAATAGTATCTTGCATTAGAAATTGCAACAGACAATATCTCTCCCAAAAACCGTCCTAACTTTAAACAAAAGGGATTTGACAAAGAATGTATGATAGCCTGGAAAAAATCATTTACTCTGTTAAATGCGATTCGAAATTCTAACTGTCTAATTTTGAAGAAGTGGTACCTTGAAGCTAACACACGTTATAAGAAATTGTGCCTACGGAAAAAAACTGAACTTGAAAACCATCAAGCTTGTTCACTCGGTCAGATAAAAAGTTCGAAGGAATTTTGGAAGACAGTCAGCGAGATTAATGGATCGAGTTTTGCAAAAGTCTTCTCTACAGCAATCCAGATATGAGATTCTCTTATGCGGAGCCAATGATTCTCGATGAGATTCTTGATTCGGAAATCTCGTTAGCGGAAATAAGAAAAACTCCTCGTGAAGACGGGATTCCATATGAGTTCTTCAAGAATGCAACTGTTGCTTTACATTTACAACTTAAATCGTTATTTAATAAAATAATCTTGGGAGAAAAAGCCCTATCGTCATTCAAAAGATCTCTGATATTTCCAATCCACAAAAAAGGAGACCTAAATAGTGTTGAAATTATCGAGGCATCTCTTTCATAAATGTCCTGGCAAAATTGTTTTGTGGTGTGCTTGTCAACAGACTAGAAACATGGGCTAACACTTACAACATTGCAGCTGGAAGTTGAGGAAAAAAATAACAATTTCATGACCAAAAAACGAAACAGGTCCCCGGAGGAAAAAAATTCTTCCGCAACCGAAAGAAATGAACAGAGTTCTTCGTCTCAACAAGCAGGCAAACCCAAGAAACCGAAGAATAAGTCAAACAAATCAACAGCAGCTCTATCAATCGATAAGTTCTTTACTCCAATGAGGTCTCACAGCAGCAGAGAAACCACAGCTGACGAAGATCTACCACAAAGAATGCTTCCCCAACAAAATGATTCAGAATAGCTTCAACAAAACAATATTAAAACATTTGTAGGGAAAACTTATAATAATAATTTTAATAATTATTTTAAAATTAGCTTTTGGAACATCAATGGAATAAAAAATTTATATAATTTAGATACTATTGAATTGAATTTAATACTTAGCTTTGATATTGTATGCTTAAGTGAAAACTGGGCTCTAGATAATACAAAACAAATTCATTTTAAAATGTTTGAAGATTATAAAATGTTTTATTCTAACGCGATCAAGGATAAGTCAAGAGGAAGAGGAAAAGGAGGGCTACAAATCTTTGTTAAAAATCCTACAAAATACGATGTTCTACAAGAAATCAGTAAAACAAACCTGTGGATAATATTAGAAGTTGTATTTCATAGATCAAAGTACATAATATACTTTCTCTATCTGTGTCCATCTAAAGAAATGGATGATAAATCATGCTGCGAACTAATACAAGAGGAATTGGAACACCTACAGAATAACTACCCCACACATACACTTATAATAGGAGGAGACTTAAATGCTCGCTTCGGACTTTCAAATCAGTTAGACAGTGACATACTGGAAAACTCTCAACTATCTCATATAAGAAAAAGTAGAGACACAATAATAAATAGGAGAGGTAAATTACTTGGTGAGATATTTGAAAGCGCTGGCCTGTTACTTATAAATGGAAGAAGTAGAAGCGACGCATACGGTAACTTTACGTCTGACTCACACCAGGGTCGAAGTACTGTGGACACTGTGTGGATTAATTTAGAAGGTGCAGAAAAAATTGAAGATTTCGAGGTATCTCAGCTTCTCATACAATCCGACCATATGTGTTGTATGTTGAACCTCCAAAGCTGTTCCATAGTAAGTTTTAACAATACATCACAAATTTTATCAGACTGGAAATTGGTTTGGAATCCGACTGCAGCTGAAAACTATACTTCAAGTATGCAGCTCAAAGCCGAAGAATTACACGCTATAGGAGATACACTGGAATATGAGCAAATACTTGAAAGCATTAAAAACGCTACAGTAGAATGTTGTATGGTCAAACATTATAGACTTAATACTGCATCAATACCTCAAAAGAACAAATGGTTTAATGCCGAATGTAAATCAGAGAAACGTAGTATGAGACAAATAATGCGATCATATAACAAAGACTTCAATAACATGGAAAAAAGAACCGAGTACATCACTAGTAGAAAAATATACACGTCAACTATAAATACTGCCAAAAAACAGTACAACGATAACCTGACTCGACAACTTCAAAACACAAAAAAATAGCAAGGATTTTTGGAGAGCAATCAGAAGCATCCAACCAAACAATTTTGCACAAAACCCTGTTTCAAAAGAAGGTTGGGAGAATTATCTTCAAGTAATCTATGGTGGTAATTTAGTCGAGTATACTCCTTACACCGATACCTATCATGCATTCCTTGACAGAGATATAAGCCTAGATGAATTAGTATCCGTAATACTAGGATTACAGAATAACAAGGTTGCTGGACCCGATAAAATCTCGAATGAATTCTTGAAGCACCTTTCAAATCTTTGGGTTGAATATATGCGGTCTTTCTTTCAGACTTTATTCGATAACGATGTAAGAAGTTCCTCAGAACTGCTTAGAGCTGATATAACGATGATATTTAAAAAAGGAAATAAGTATTTGCCAGAAAACTATCGCACTATTGCAATTGAAAATACTCTTATGAAGGTTTACACACAAATATTATCAAATAGAATACAGGAGTGGGCAGAAAATGCAAAATTAATACCAGAATTTCAAAATGGTTTCAGGAAACGACGGGGATGTGCTGATAATTTATTTATCATACGTTCAGTTATTGATATTACTCTTTCAAAAACGAAAGGAAATTTCTTTGTTGTATTTGTTGACTTAAAGGGAGCCTTCGATAGCATCAACCATCAAAAACTATGGATGCACTTGAGATCTATTGGAATGAGTGGAAAAATAATCCGAGCATTTCAAAATATTTATTCAAAAACAAGGATTGCTATTAAAACATCTAATGGCCTAACTGAAAAGTCAAATTTCACAAAAGGTGTACTGCAAGGCGATCCTTCAAGTGCCCTGCTATTTAATTTGTACATGAATAACCTTGAAGAATTCCTTAGGAGCGAGGGTCTCGCAGGAATAGAAATCTCTCAGAACACAAACGTTATTCTGATAGCATATGCAGATGATATTGCTGTGTTTGCAAAATCAGAATCAGAACTAAAAAAGACATTACAAACACTAGATAAATATTTTGCGGCAAAGGATATGACCTTGAATGCAGAGAAATCAAAAATTATGAACTTTGCCAAAAGGAAAAATGTATCTTGCCCAGAAAGATTCTCATATAAAGAAGAGTGGATTGAAGTTGTAGACAATTTTGAATATCTGGGAGTAAACTTAAATCGCACTGGATCCTGGAATGAAACCATAAATATATTTAAAACCAAAACAAGGATAGCAGCAGCGATGGCCGATAAAACTTTGAGGAGTTCTTACATGGAAAACTGGGATGGACGTGTCAAAGTTTTTGAATCGACCAATAAATCAACTGCTCTTTTCTGTGCAGAAATATGGGGTTTGGCAGCTGGAGATAAAATTGAAATAGTACAAACAACAGTATTGAAGAAATTACTTGGTCTAGCAAACAACACTCAAAGTAATGTAATTCGTGTTGAAACTGGAACGATTCCATTAATATACGAGATAGCAAAAAGAAGCTAAAACTTATGGATAAGGCTTTTAAGTGTATCAGATGACCGCTTGATAAAAAAATGCTACAACGAAATCTAACGAATTCATCTTTCAACCCAGCGACCAAACTGGGCAACACAATTTAAAGACCTTTTATTGAGAAATTTTAATGATGTCTGGGAACAACAAAACCTAACAGTCGCACGAGGATCTTACGCTAACATATTAGAAGACAAAAAAAGAGTGCTGTTTGAAGAAGATTTAAGGAAGGCAACTAACTCAAGTTCCTGCTGTTATTATGCTTCCTGCTTAGAAAACATACATCAGGTAACAGAATATAAGCCGGCTCCCGACTTGAATACATTTTTAAAACTGTCTGTACATAAAGTCATGGCACAAATACGATGCGCCAACAGGTATGCCCATAGGATCTTGTTGCACGGTGATAGACACAGTTTTGATCCAATGAACATATGTACGATTTGTAACACGCATGAAGATGACACAATAGAACACTTCCTCTTAAGATGCCCAATATTCAATGCAATGAGAAACCACTACCTAATTCCTAACAGATTGTTCGACTTAAACAGCATAATTGCTTCTGAAAATGAAAACATTACAATTGATATTTATAAATATGTACTTAACTCGCTCAAACTAAGAGCCTTTATATTAAATGAATAACTAACCCAGGTTTCATATTAACTAATCAATTTACACATACATAATGTTGTGTTATTGTTATTAAGATATCAATTCAAAAAAAAAACTAACTTTAATATAAAAAAAAATATTTAATGAGTATCTGATAATGACATATACATATTATACTGCCAATCAATTTGTAAAAGCAAAGCTTATAAACAAATAAATATATCTATCTATCTATCTATCACTTACAACATCTTATCGCACTATCAGGCTGGATTCAGAAAAAAAATTTCAACAGTTGACCATATTTTCTCCCTAACTTCAATTATTAAAGCGTTTCAAGCCTGAAACAAAAAAGTATATGCACTTTTTGTTGATTTCAAGGTAGCCTTTGATCTCATAAATCGTAATGCCCTCTTTTATAAGCTTTCACAATTAGGTCTGTCTTCGAACTTCATCAATATAATAAAAGATTTATACACCGATTTATAGTCCGAGCAGCTGTATGGGATGGGTCAATCTATTCCGAGTGGTTCGAGACGAATTGTGGCGTTAAACAAGGATGTCTTCTTAGTGCACTTTTGTTTGCACTCTTTATTAACGATGTTGTAGCTTGTCTTCCTGGAGGAATCCGTATTTCTGATTTATACATCAGTGTCCTTCTGTATGCCGATGATCTGGTGGTACTTTCAGAACCACCAGAAAGCCTTCAACTGATCATTAATCGATTAGCGGAATATTGTCTTAAATGGAGTCTTGTCATTAACTCAGACAAATCAAAACTCATGGTGTTTTCAAGATCAGCAAGAAGTCGTAATACTTATAATTGGTCTTTTAATGGATCTAGATTAGAAGTAACCAATGAGTACAAATATCTGGGAGTGAATCTGAACAGTACTCTTGATTTTAACAAACATCTTTCAGATAAATCAAAAAGTGCGCAATGTCTGATCAATATCTCATGGAAAAACATATTCTTAAATGAACAGATCGGACTTTCAGCAAAATATAAAATATTTGATGCCGTGGTTAAGTCTAGTCTGTGTTACGCTGCTCAGGTGTGGGGAATTGACCAAAACGAGGAGATTGAAAAATTTCAAAGAAATTTCATAAAAAAGCTTTTTAATCTACTACTGAAAACGCCTAATTATGCACTTTATCTCAAAACTGGTATTCCTAAACTATTAACATATACGCTGAAACTACAGGCAGATTACATCGTGAAGATGCTATCTTACCAAGATGAACGACTTTCTAAAAAAATGGTACTATATGAGTTCAGAAACGAGGATTGGTGGATGTCAAGATGGAAAAGTTTAGGAAACAACTACGGCGAAGTTCTCTCCATGGATCCAGGCAATTTTACATTCTTAAAGAACAGCAATACTGTATAATTCAGCAATGTGAAAACTCTGTACGCGATAGTCTTATAGCGAAAGCACGCGAATCTGAAAGTAGAATCCTATATTCACAACTTAACACCACTCTATTGCAAAATAACTACTTTAACGACCTGCTAAACTTTAGAAAAATATCGCTCATATTTAAAGTGAGATGTGAACTTTTAAAAAAAAATTTATCCAATTTTAACCAATTCTGTTCTTTGTGCAATTTGAGATCCAAAGAAGACTGTTTCCACTATGTCAGCATATGTCCCATATTCTCGTCACAACGCCTGTCATACTTCGGAAAGAGAACATTAACGTTGCAAGAAACTATCAACACCCTGAATAGTTTTGACTGGAAAACTCTTTACAAATTTTTGAAAGATACTTATAAATATAGGATGTTATAAATAACCGAATTCATTTAACTATTTTCTACTATTTTATTAAATATTTAATAAAATTAATTGTTTGTACATAAAGATAAAAATTGCTAACCGAGCTGACAGCAAAGCCATAGCTTTTAAATTTGCTAAACTATGTTAAGAAAAGTAGAAATAAATGAATTAATTACTTACTTACTTACTTACATATTAATGTTTTCAAATGAGTTACCTCTATCCATATTCAAAGGCGTTTTCACAAAGAAAATATCAATTTGGAATGGTTCTCGGGTACCCGGGTGTTTCATAAAACTATTCCCGGGCATGAAATAAGTTTCATTCCCGGGAATTTCCATCCCGGCAACCCGGCAACCCGGGACCAAAATCCCTAATACATACTGCTTTTATTTTCGTTAACTTTTTAATTATGTATAAGTCCATTTTTTCAGTCTTATCGCCTGTTCACAAAAAATGAAAAAAATTTACGTTTCAAAGGAAAAAAATTATCTCATTTGAGAGATACAGAACACCATTTTATAGCATTCTTCCAGTATTTCTTCCGATGTATTCGATTCGAGAAAATTATCGCCTGTCAATGTTACAGAACCAGGATGATGCGATAAAATGAATTTTGTTCCAGTTTTCAATTTTTTTCGATACATTTTATCGATGCGGTAGTTACCTAGTGTGGTGATTAAAAAAAAGAATGACCCAATGAAGCTGCGGCGACCAATATAAATTATAGTTATAATCGTATCAGGCGATGTAATTCGTATCGTAAACCCAACAACACAAGTGATTTAAAAGGACCTTCCCACGGTTGCGCCCACATATCACGCTTAATAAAAAAAAAAACTCAAAACAAAAAAATTAATCTGATAAAATTTCCTACAATTAGCTGTTGGATAATATTTGAAAATATAGAACGGTTTTTTGAGATACCCTCTCTGGAAAATGGGAATGTTTTTTAAAATTTTGCCAAACTTGTTCTTGTTCCTTCCCAATTTTTTGCCACAAAGTTGTGTATCGAAAAGTTGTTTGAAATCTAATTTCTCTTAAGAACATACACACAAACGCCAATTTATTTTCAACTGGCCAAAAAATAGAGCGAATTAAAGTGTCGCGGTATATATCAAAACTTATTCATGGAAATTATTTCTTTTGCCCCCATCCAAAGACAAACCTACGATATATGCGTTTTGAATGGATGCATCGAAGTAGATCTTGAAGGTCATTATACTTTCATTGGAGGCCAAGGTATCACGCATAGGGCTATCCACTAAATTCACTCGTATCATCAAAACAGATAAATGTATTGTGGAACTAATGCAGCTGTTTGGGATGGAACTACTTTCTCAGATTGCTTTGAAACAGATAGTGGTGTGAAACAGGGATGCCCACTTAGTACATTATTATTTGCTCTCTTCATTAACGATGTTGTATTCGAACTACCTGGTGGAGTAAGAATCGCAAGCAGCATTAATTATGTTCTACTCTAAGCGGATGATTTGGTTGTTTTATCAGAAATGCCAGCAAATCTATAGTCCAGTCATTACGTCGGAAATAAGGGCATATAAATGCAAGTGAAGGGAAATATCTGATTTTTGAATATGTTGTAGAGGGGGCTCAAAAAAGCTTAACTTGAAATTGTCGACCAAGATTTCCTATGAGCTTTCGCCGCCATCTTGGAAAAAGAGCTAAATTTGTTTTTTCCCCAATAACTCGGCTCTACGTTGAGATACAAAAATTGTGCTAATATACTTTTTTGTTCCTTTTTTATGCTCTACAATACAGTCATACATTTTTAACCTAATGTTGATCGTTGTTGAGATATCGAGCGCGAAAGTGAAAAATTGAGAGATTGAGATTTGTTTTTTTTTTCAGTTTTCTTATTTCTGCTGATAGATATCAAAAAAGTGTTTCAAATAAAATTTTTAGAGCGTTTTTTTTACCTACAATTTGTTTTTAAAATTTTTCATTTTGGACCAAAATTACGTCTCGTAGCACTCCACAAATTTAGCAAGTAAGCCAATAATTCTTTACCTCGCTATGTAAAGTGCAACGCGTAGGTAGTGCGCTTCGAAAGTGTCGGGAGGTGTAATATAAAAAGATATTTTATAACCATCCCCTAACATAGCCAGGTAAGAAATAAATCGAAGATAATGTTTTTTTTCAAGAAATAAAAGAGGTAATTTAGCACAAAACTATCATTGGTTACTGCAACATAACCGTAACCGTCTTGATGTCGTGAGAGAAAATACGTACTTAGGGGTAAGGCAAAATTCATCACTGGATTTTAAGGCCCAAATCGAAGAGAAAACTAAATCTTGTCTGAAACTTATAAACTGTACTTGGAAAAATGTTTTGTCTAACGAACACGTTTGCCTGTCTACAAAATACAAAATCTTTGATTCAGTCGTTAAATCAACCTTATGTTACGCTGCACAAGTATGGGGAACTGAAGAATCTGAGGAAATGGAAAAACTGCAGAGAAATTTCATCAAAAAATTGTTCAACCTTCCAATTAAAACACCAAATTATGCTTTTTATTTAGAAACAGGTTTGCCTAAACTTTATACAAGTACGCTTAAAACACAAGCCGACTATATTATAAAAGTGCTCGACCTCACCGAAACGCGACTCGCAAACAAAATGCTTCAGTATGAAATACGAAATAAGGATTGGTGGATGGAGAAATGGCGAAATCTTGGCGAAGTCTATGGAAAAGATAAGAATACAATCCCAGGTGATCGAAATACGTTGAAAGATCGGTTGTATCGTAAAATTCAAAAGTTTGATACTCAAAGAGAGTTGCTTGTAGCGGAAGCTCAGCAGTCGGAGAGCTTACTTTTTAGTTTTTACTTACTTATTACTTATTTCTTTTGAAATGTGTTCTCTCATTAAATATATTTTATTAAAATACCTTGGCCAGGGGTGGGAGAGGGGGTGTTAAAGGAAAGGTCGAATTCGTAATCGAAAACCGTCGCAAAAGCGCTGCGGTCCTTTGAAACAATAGCATCTGTAACAGTCCCTTGTATATACATACAAGTGCAAATGAAAACTGAACTATCGCTACTAAACTACTATATCCAATACTTCTCTATGATCACCCTTATGGAGACCTAATAATTGTAGATAAACTGACAGGGGGTTGGGCAAGTCACTTGCATTTCATCCACACGAGAGGCCATTTCAACTATTCGACAAACGCACTTTTCTCCGTTCAGCACATTTTGACATAGCCAAGTCACCAGAGTCACCACACTGATATTGTGCCACAATTTAACGATCACGGTTACTTCACCATCAAAAGAAGTACGTCGTCATGGGCAGGAGTGTGGTCTGAAATGAAAATTGAAAAACTGCTCATGGATTCAATGAAAATTAAAGGGGCCTAACAAGGAGGGTGAGTGATTCTATGCTGCCGAAGAGGATACGAGAAGCATCAGTAGCATGTTGATATTTGTTTTTGGCGGGAAGACTTTCTTGCAGTTCAGATTCTGGGCGGGGAGCAGTGACGAAGATAGAGAGATGACCGAAATAGTCAAATGATTGCCCAACATCCTTCTTTTCCTGGAAAAACTTCTATGATGCAACTTTCATTTGCAAAGAAGAGCAACAGTCACCTAGAACCATTAAAGCAGGCAGCAGGGGTGTTACCCCCATACATTGGCTGCAATGAGCACTAACGTCAAACTGAAAAATGAGCTATTGGTGGTTGACCATTTGAGGGTTTTCAACGAAGTGCAATCAGCAAAATGGTAGTTGAGGAAGAGGATGTTGCGGAACTGTCTCCATTTCGAAAGCCATTGTTAGATAAGGGGGAAAACGCAGAAATCTGCTACATATAAGGAATTGGCAACAAAGTCTTGGATGTCAAAAGAAGATTCATTGGCGTTAAGTGGAATCCAAAAAGCATTTTTTTTAACAATTTAACAGCAATACGCAACATTTATGATCAATCACTTTGGCAAACACTAACTGTGCGTGCATTTTTGACAGACGCAAAGTCACTGATTCTACAAAACGATCTGAGCAGAAAAGAAAAAGATCTACCTAAATATCCGTAGAATACTTGTTTGACATCATGACAACAGCTCACCAAGAGTGTTTCCTGTGCAATGAAAATAAATTGCACGACTGGATCGCATGCATACTTGCTCTTATGTGCGGTCACAGCGTCGAATATAATTTGAACAATATTAAGGAAACAAAATTTTTATTAATTTTTTTTTTATTTTTGATTGTTTTGAAAAAAAAAGAACGTAAAATAGTTTTCCTTGAAAATGTAAAAAGAGTGTTTTTTTTCAAAATCGTAAGAACGATTTTTATTTAACAACTTTTTTCAAAAATCAAAAAAAAAAATATTTAAAGAATGCAAGCTTAGGCCAAAAATAACCTACATTTAAAAAGAATTTAATAACGCGTTTTCAAAATATCGATTTTTGAAAAAAAAGAATTTTTAATAATTAAAAAAAATTTTTGTTCAAAAATATTTTAAATTAAAATTACATCTTCCAGAATATAAATTTTGGTTGTAATCGGTTAGCCATTTATCGAGAAAGTCGACGAAAAACAAAACGGTCCTGTCCTTATTGAAATTAGTTTTAAATTTATGTATGTAAATGAAATTATGTATGTAGATCTGTGTCATTTGGACGTGATATTTTTCTTTCAACATAATTTTTAGTTCCCGGCATGCCCTGGTATCATTACATGCGTCCCTACATTATAATATAAATAACACCCACCATCACAATATTAATTTCATAATACAATAAACAGAACAATGCACGTCACATTTTGTTGTCGGGTAATTTTTCTTAAAACATTGACAGAAAACCCGATTGACGTATTGCAAATTGATTTTCATGCCGCTGTCAAAAATGTCATCTCTAAAATGTTTGTAAACTCATACTTTCTTTGTGTTTCTGCTCATGTATCGTATAGTATGTTGAATTTATGGGGTTGGTTGTGGGTTATCTGAGCTACTATAAAGAATATTGGAAATGGGAAAACAAACCCAGTGCCTGTCGAAAATTTCTTTCACATAAGGAAAATGTCATCTGCTTGTGATGGGTGCTGACATTGCTATTACACCCGAAGGAACATGTGTATCCGAAGAATTTTTGGCACAATAGGGAAATGTAATCAACGTCATGTTGTGTGACTAACCACAAAACCACTACCACTACTTTTATAAAGTGCGTATAGGAAGTGAATAAACATATTGTACATAGAAAAATTACATAATAAAAAATAACATAATTATGGTTGCAAATAAGAAAACACTAATATGCAGGATAGGATAGATAAATACAAATGTTTTTGATATGTTTGATTTTGATTGGTAATTGCTGGTTTTGTTCATATGAATTTTAAGAAAGTATGTATGTATGTAGGGGTGGATTTGGTAACTTGTTTGACTTTCCATTAAATCAGTTAACAAACCTTCATTAACTTTTTTTGTATTTTTTTTAACAAACCTTTTTTACCCATTTTTTCAAGTTTTCTGTTTGAAAAATGGTGTTTTATAACATAAGTACCTAATAAAAGAATAATTTATTATTTATTATAATTTAGAGAAATCAAATATATAATTAAAAAAGTGTGCTCTATATATTTTTTCTTTATATTTACTTACGATTTCTTTTCTCTTTCGAAAAAATCAAAAGTTAAAATGAAACCTATTATTTTTAGTTAGATGCCTATCTAATAAAAATATATCAGATATTATTCGCAAAAATTATTTCATTTAAACTAGCCGAAAAACTGGATACACAAATTTTACGGTATGGATGCTTTAAATTCTTTTCTTTTAACAGCAAGTATTTGATTGTTACTAAAAAAACTATTAGTAAAATAGTTTTCAGTGGAAAAATTTAAACGCCATTTTGTTGCTTCAAAATATGTGAAATAGGTTATTTTTTTTCCAAAATCTTAGGAGCGGTTTTTAAATAAAACGATTTCATTTTAATAACTTTTTTTTTAAAATTAAAAAATAATAATTTAAGAATGCAGACTAAAGCAAAAAAATAATCTTCATTTAAAAACAAAAAAAAAAAATAAAAAAAATGCATGAAAATAAAAAAATATTGCTTTTTGAAAAAAAATTAATGAAAGTATTAATAATACAAAAAAAGTTTTCGAAAATATTTTGAAATAAAATTATTTAGGATACCAACATCTTTCTGAATATCAATTTTGATTCAAATCTTACATTTCTAACAAAGCACATTTTGTGGTGTTAATAAAAAACTGTCATTAATAGCTACTTATTTGTGGTTTTATTTTAAGTTCAAAAAACATGCATATCAAAATATATTTTTCAAAATACTAAAAATAAAAAATCTGGATTTTATCAAAACCCGTCCCGCAATTTTCGAAAAACTTTTTTCATAAACTCAATAATATCTAAGACTATGGCGTACTGGATTTTTTACTAAAAACCGTTTATAGTTTTGGCACACGGTTCACACCGTGTGATTTTTCTATGTAAAAGTACGTGCGACCCAGTCGTGCCCATTGTTACTTGCGATTATAGGTACCTACTATAATGCAAGTAGTTATGCATTCGTGCAGATTACAAATTTTGAGATAGCAATCAAACATGACATTAAGAGGATAGAAAATATGTGAGTTAGTGGCACAGTTCTGCTTGTCTGCCTGTTTGTCCGTCTGTTAGTCTGTCTGTTGGTCTGTCTGTATGTCTGACTGTCCGTCTGTCTGTCTGTCTGTCTGTCTGTCTGTCTGTCTGTCTGTCTGTCTGTCCTTCTGTCTTTCTGTCTGTCTGTCTGTCTGTTCGTATGTTTTTTGGACTTCAGCCTGAACGGTTGGGCCATCTTCAAATTTTGAACATATGGTTATTTTGATGTTCTACAGAGGACTTTTTATTTTTTTTTTAGCTAAAAAATAACGTTACCTCTTATAAACCGTTATTTAAAAGCCTATTTTTTTTGAAAACGGCTTTAAATTTTTTTATGTAAGAAAATCAGTGTACTTTGAAGGGTCACATATGTTGGTGGAAACAGAATTTTAGTTAGTGGGCTAAAAACGGTACATCCCATAGGACCGTTTTTTTTCATCCACTTTTTCGAGAACTGGTTAACCGATTACAATATTAAATTTAATAAAAAAAATAAAAAGGCAACAGAAATCGAATAAAAATTTTTTGAAATGGTTACATGTATATTATTTGATATCTATAACTTTATTCCAGGACATGGCTGCTGTTAACAGCAAATATTTGCGAACCAGTTCCAATGTTCATTAACTCCTTTAAACTACAAAACTTTTGCTATCAAGGGAAGGGAAAAGCATTCAGTAACGTACATATCAACATAGGTCTAAGAGTTCAAGTATGAATAAAGACATCAGTCATTGCCCTTTGCTGCACACTCCCACACAATTTGAAATCTACAGGAGTTACATGTCTCATGTTACGCTTCACTTTACCTGGTGGTCTGTTCCAGCCGTATTTGTTCTTTCAGTCATCTACTGCCCTGGCGCGCCTACAATGCCCGCTTTCACCCCAAGCCCTGGCTTGACCTATCACCTAGTTATGTCCTTGCATTGAATGTACTTAATTGAGTCGTTTATTATTTGTCTTGGAAACGCAACTGACTCCACTCCAGAATCCAGATGCACAAGCAGACAAAACATCCAACTCTCGGTCGCCCAATCACATAGCGTTGGAGCTTGGAGCTCGAGTCGTTCAGATCAGATGAAGAGGTAAGCATGTACCGCCAAAGGTGGTTTGTCTCATACATTTATATGGAAATGTGTCACCACTAGGCTTCGACATTTGGGCGTAGCTGCATCTGCATCTTGGCTATGTCCACGTGTTTAATTGAAAACATCAACCAAAAGCGGAAACCCATCGACAGTTCACAACAAGATCGTCTGGTCTGGTCAAATGAAACGTTTCGAAAAGGAGATATAAGCCGTGGCGGCAGCAGTAACATAAGAGCCGACAGCCGGCAACGTTTAATGTTTTCAAAGGCTGAGTTTATGTGCCAACTGCCAAATGATAGAAAGCTTTGATATTTTGCCGCCCGGTTTCCATAATATTATGTACATATAAGTACATAATAAAGATTCGCTATGCGACAAGAGGATATTTACACAGTAAATGAAATGACATGTTGATTTGATAAGAATAATGGCAAGTTAAAGTGATGTTAAAAGCGGCGCGGCGCGACAGCATTGAGCTGGCGAATTATTAGCCCGAAAATGAATATTATTCAGGAACTGGTGCCATGGTTGCGTGGGGAATATCATGAATTGAATGCAGAAGTAATGTATTGCATTGAGTTATTCATTTGAGTAAAAGATGTGGTAAACTAAGGTACTATAATGCAAGTTATGGATACGAGCAAAAAATCTAACAATCAAACATGATATTACAATGATAGAGAAGTCGAAAAAATAGGCCCGAAAATTCCGTCTGCCTCTCTTTTCGTACCTCGTCTGTCTGTCTGTTCGCACCTCTACACCCTAAACGGATAAGCCGATTTGCTTCAAACTTGGTAATTAGTATTCATTTCGTAGTATATCGCGGGGTGTTTCTCACTTTTTCTCTAGGTAAAAAAATAACAGTACCTGCCACTCAATCTTTAACAAAAAGTTTGATTTTCTCGAAAACGTTTGCTGGTTTATCAAATTGCATCGAACCGACTAGCATTTTTATTAGTTCACACAAGTTTTGTTGTTGTTTATTCGATTTTCTTTCTGTTTCGGGTCTTCTTTGATGCTCTGCTCCACCGAAACGAACCATTATTTTGGTAATAAATTTGCACAATTTGCAAACTTGTTCAGGAGTGTAAGTCTATTCATTATGAAATAGCAAACCAAACTGAGCATAAATCAAGTGACACCTGTCAAAAAACCAAATCCGAAAAAAGTATTGCCAGATTGTAAACCACGCGTCTATTAAAATAAAAAAATAATTTTATTTTAGAAAATTCTTTCATTTTTTAATTAGTTTAAGAGTTTTCTCGAAAAACTAAGTATGCAATAAAATTTAAAAACTAAATGTCTACCAAGGAAAAATATATTGAAAATTGTTCGACCAGTTTTTTAAAAAGTCGAAAAAATATTCAAAATTTTTTTCTAGTATGTCATTATAAGGAAATATGTAGTTTTTATATCGGAAAATTATTTTAAAAAAATCAATCAGCCCATTTTCAAAATATTTCGAAAACCAAACTTTTTTTTAGAAAAATTTAAAAAAAACGAAAAAAAAAGTTTTTGAAAATTTTGAAATGCAATATTGATTGAAATATAAATGATTTCTGTGTGCAAAATTTTATTGAAATCGAGCTAAAAGTTTACGATAAAACCGCAATTGAAAAAACCCGGTTCTATGAGAGGTATCGTTATAGAACAAATTTCGAAAAAATCATTCTAATTGAAAGATGTACTGTTGTAAAAAAATAGCTCCCTGAAAGTTTTATCAAAATCATTGGAGCCGTTTTCGAGAAAATCAAACTTTTTGTTAAAAATTGTATGGCAGGTAAAGTTATTTTTCGACCTAGAGCAAAAATGAAAAACACCCCCCGAGATACTGCCAAATAAATACTAAATACCAAGTTTGAAGCAAATCGGCCAATCCGTTTAGGCTGTAGAGGTGCGAACAGACAGACAGACAGACGGAAGGAATTCGCAGACCTACTTTTTTCGACTTCTCTATCATCGTAATGTCATGTTGATTGTTAGAATCTTTTTTGCACGAATCCAAAACTTGTAGTTTAGTATCTATAATCGCAAGTTAAAATTTAATGAATTTTCGAAAAAAAATATTATTTTATTATGTTGATATATACACTAATCAATTTTCTTTTTTTTTTCTTTTTTTTTAACAAGCGTGCCTATTGGATTTGTCTGTTGCCCTTATAGTGTTAAAACGCACTGCGCGACCATAGGATGATTAGGGAGGGAGGGAAAGAAGGTGTCGATTAACATTGGTTTTAATGCTTGCAAATCGAAATGGCAAGGGAAAATCTCGCCGGGTAAACCATTCCAAATTCGTGTTGTACGGCTAAAAAAAAAATCCCTATATTTCACGGTACGTCCGAAAGTGGGCTCAAGGGTGAACTGATGAGCATTCCTAGCAAGACGAGTATTACGGGGGAAACTTTTAAGGGGAGGAATGCAGCTGGCTACCTCGAGTGAACATTTTCGAGAGGGGCAATTTTTTCAGCGGCAGTTCTATTTCCTATCAATCTTAACGCTCGATATTTTATTCTATCAAGCTGGTGAAGCGATGTTTGTGAAGCACCTGCCCAGAGGTGGGAGTTATACTCGAGTTTAGGGCGTATAAACTTTAGACAGATCCAGATGGGGAAAAATACTTCTTACTTACAGCATTCTTAGCGATCTCAAATATATGGTCGTTCCAACGGAGGTCGTCGTTGACACACATACCGAGTACTGAGAGCTTTTCGGTTTCTTCGATGTAAGTGCCATTCATTGACAATGGCATGGGGGGTATGTTTAGCTTTAACGACATAAGACAGCATTGAGTTTTCGAAGCATGAAACTGGAGCAGCTTTCGATCTTCGAGATATTCCTTAATCAGCGTTTCCATGACCTTAGAAAGAAGGGATGTTACTGCTATGGGTCGGTAGGAGGAGGGGGAGGATGGATCACCTTTCTTAGGGACAGGCTGGACAAATGCTATTTTCCATCTTTTATGAAAGATTCCAAAAGAGTAGGAGCGATGGAAAAGCTTACGCAGTGGCTTTGCCAGTGTGTATATCGAGATCTTTGAGAACTCTTGCTACTGTACGAGTGCGGAAAAAAATATGTCCCATGGAAAAATTTACATTCTCAAGTACAGGAAGGGCAACGTTGCTGTAAGGCAGCGTAGAGCGGGCAGCGAAATTAGCTGCAAGCAAGTTTGCCTTCTCTGCAGAGTAGACAATAGGTTTGTCATTAGCGATGAGCGCTGGAATCGAAGATGTTGAAGAGTTTTTAATATTTTTTTACAAATGACCAAAATGTTTTACTGCCTTTGGGACATTGCAGAATTTTTTTCCGTAATTTTTGGTCATACAAAAACTTGGTTCGTTCAATGACGGAATTGCAGGATTTCATTGCTTGTTTGAGCTTTATCCGATTTTCCTCTGTAGGGTTGGCTTTATAAGATCGGAAACTTACTTCTTTTAGCCTGATAGCTTCTTTACACTCAGAGTTAAACCAAATTCTTATAAATCAGTATTTGCTCCACCTTGAGATTCATTTAATGTCAAAACAGCTGGCCTGTGTTGCACAGTGTAGGCGTACACATGAAAGAAATTCTTTCTTAAGCCACGAATGTTGAAATACACGACAAGAAAATTACCTACTATTTAAACAATACAAAAACACAAAACACAACTCCGATTTAAGTCGAACTGATAGGAGAAAGCCCAAATTAATTTTCGTAATAGCAAACTATCTTAGGTGTTATGTCCTTAAGATAGCTTACATACAAAAAAATAATTTAAAAATACATCACAATAAGACAGATCAGATGACATTCACCTATGCACTGCAAATCATCATACGATAAAGGATAAACATACGATACTTGCAGTGTATAGGTAATGACAGTTACGCAAAAGGGGTTAAGGATTAGAGGAGGGCTTTTGCGTCGCGAGCGGTATTTTATTTAACACGCGCGAAGGTGATGAATTGCAGACACTACTTGTTGATATTTTTTTCGATTTTATTATTTTTTTTTGTGCGCGCACCACAGGCGGTAATTTTTTTTTAGACACACGCCAAGGTATTTGTGCAGCGACACTACTGCTTATCCGACCATCCCCGGCGAGCTTTAGATAAGAACCAGTTCATGCGACCAATCGTGCATTTTATTTAATTTTTTTTTCGACAATGTGATAAACATACGGGCAAGTACGTGCGATCTAGTCATGCAATTTATATTTTTCTGAGTACCTGTAAAACTTACGCTTATTGTTAACGTATTTCCAAAATTTGTTCGGGTTGATTTTAATTTCTCTTTCAGTTTTCGAAATAAACTCGGAATATACATAATTCGAATAGTTGATAAAGTCAATATGAAGTTCCTGATAAACTCTAAGCGTAACTTCAGTCCTTGATAGATTAAATTTCAAGCCGGCCTTGGTTCTTTTATTTTTCAAAGCTTTAATGCGCAAATCAAACCATGGTGGGCTGTTATTTATTATCATTATCAACCCTCAGTAGAGTACTTACCGATTCGGCCAAAATAATACCAACACTAAATTCTTTTATTTTTGACTAACCGTTGTTCTTAGTTTAGCCGATCACGTAAAGAATAAAGGTACTAGGCTAACGGTTTTTAATAAACTTTTTTATCAAGTGTTAAATTTTGACAATTTTTATATGTCTTGCAATAATTTGCACCCAATTAATTTTGTGTCTAAAATAAGCTGGGCAAAAAAAAAATAAAAACATAAAAATTGTGTATAATTGAGGTAAAATTTTACATTTGCGGTCTTCTCTGTAATACCTGTACCTTATTTGGTTATTATTTTTTTTTTATTTAATACGCAGTTATTGAAAATAAATTGCACAACTGCATCGCACTTAATTGCTCATATGTGCGGTCACATTGTAGAATAAAATTTAAGAAAATTAGAGTGAACATCAAAGTATTTATTCGATTTTTGTGACTATTGATTGTTCGAATAAATTAGTTTAAATTGTATTGAGTAAAATAATTTAAACGCCACTTTATTACTTTAAGAAATGTTAAAAAATTTTCATTTTTTTCAAAATAGTTTTTAAATAAAACGGGTTTTTTAACAACTTTATTTAAAAAATTAAAAAAAAATTTAAGAATGCAAACTTGAGCACAAAAATAACACACATTCAATAACAAAATAAAAAAAAAATTCACCGAACGGTTTTCAAAATATTGATTTTTCAAAAAAAAAATTGTTTAATTATTAAAAATACAAAAAAAAATCGAAAAAAAAATTAATAAGGCTAGCTACATCTTCTTGAATATTAATTTTGATAGTAATCGGATCACCAGTTTTCGAGAAAGTCGAAGAAAAAAACCGGTCCTATGGGAGTTACCGTTTTTATCACACCATATTAATTTTTTTCACCAAAATATAATGCTTACCTTCACAATTCACAGTATAGTAGGACACTGATTTTTGTTCATAAAAATTCTTGGAGCCGCTTTCGAGAAAAATAAACTTTTACATAACTGTTATATGACAGGTACCGTAAATTTTTGAGCTAAAGACAGTTTGTTTATTACAGAGATTAATTTGGATTTTCACTGCATGGTTCGACTTAGTCAGAATTGTGTTTTGTGTGTAAGTATTTTGAAATGGTAAGTGATTTTTGTGTCGTGTATTCCAATGTTCGTGGTATAAGAAAGAATTTCTTTCACCTGTACGTCTACACTGTTCAATACAGGCCAGCTGTTTTGGCATTAAGTGAAACCCAGGTTGGAGTAAATACTGATTTTTCAGAGTTTGCTCTACATGGGTATAGCTTGGTGCCATTACTCTTTTCCTATCATGGTCTCGTGGTCTATGTTAGGAATGATATTGCTTGCCAGAGCCTTCCCCAATATAGGCAATGTTCCAACACGGACTTTAACTTCTTGTGGCTCAAATTCACTGTCCGCAAGCATGTCATTCATTATTATTTTATTTACAGGAGTCCAAATCTCGACAGCAATTCCACTTGTAACGAGTTTGATGCGCTGTCTGATTCCATCTCGAAAATTGTTTCCCTTTGTCCTCGCACTGAAATCGTTATTACGGGCGATTTCAATGTACACAATTCCAATTGGCTCCACTATTCTGGTCAGACAACACCCGAAGGAAGGTATGTCGAGCTCTTTGCCGGGTTACATCACCTTACCCAACTGATCGATGTGCCAACGCGTATACCGGATGTTGCTGGGCAAGCCGCCCATACTCTTGACTTGTTTCTTACTTCTCACCCTGATAAATATACCATTAGTGTAACTTCTCCATTTGGCACTTCAGACCATTGTGTCATTTCAGCTAATTTCTCATCCTCCACCCATCCAGTTAAAGAAAAACTTCCCACCAGGACCGTTTGGCAATACGAGAAAGCCAACTGGGACGGCCTGAATATTTTTTTCCGAAACTTTAACTGGTCACTATGCTTCCTCTATAGTGACATTGATGCCAGTGCTGAAATGATCACAAATGTGATTCTTCTAGGGATGCGTGCTTTTATTCCTAACAGAGTAAAAAGCATTAAACCTAAAGAAAAGTCTTGGTTTAATTCTGAGTGTAAAGAAGCTATCAGGCTCAAAGAAGTAAGTTTCCGTTCTTACAAAGTCAACCCTACAGAGGAAAATCGGAAAAAAGCACAAACAAGCAAGAAACTCATGCAACTCCGTCATTGAAAGAACCAAATTTTTGCATGACCAAAAATTACGGCAAAAAATTCTGCAGTATCCCAAAGGCAGTAAAAATTTTTGGTCATTTGTAAAAAATATTAAAAACTCCTCAACATCTTCGGTTCCAACGCTCATCGACAATAACAAACCAATTGTTTACTATTCAGAGAAGGCAAATTTGCTCGCCGCCCATTTCGCTGCCAGCTCCACGCTGCCGCATAGCAACGTTGCCCCTCCTGTACTTGAGAATGTAAATTTTTCCATGGGACAGATTTTTTTCCGCACTCGTACAGTAGCAAGAGTTCACAAAGATCTCGATATACACAAATCCGCTGGCCCGGATGGTATACCCCCAATTATTCTGAAGAGGTGTTCTTCCACACTGGCAAAGCCACTGCGTAAGTTTTTCCATCGCTCCTACTCTTCTGGAATCTTTCCTAGAAGATGGAAAACAGCATTTGTCCAGCCTGTCCCTAAAAAAGGTGACCAATCCTCCCCCTCCTTCTACCGACCCATAGCAGTAACATCCCTTCTTTCTAAGGTCATGGAAACGCTGATTAAGGAATATCTCGAAGATCGAAAGCTGCTCCAGTTTCATGCTTCGAAAACTCAATGCTGTCTTATGTCGTTAAAGCTAAACATACCCCCCATGCCATTGTCCATGAATGGCACTTACATCGAAGAAACCGAAAAGCTCTCAGTACTCGGTATGTGTGTCAACGACGACCTCCGTTGGAACTACCATATATTTGAAGTCGCTAAGAATGCTGCTAAGTGCTTAGGTTTTCTGTATCGGTGTAAGAAGTATTTTTCCCCATCTGATCTGGCTACAATTTATAAAGCGTTTATACGCCCTAAACTCGAGTATAACTCCCACCTGTGGGCAGGTGCTTCACAAAGATCGCTTCACCTGCTTGATAGAATACAAAATCAAGCGTTAAGATTGATAGGAAATACAACTGCCGCTGAAACAATTGCCCCTCTCGAACACCGACGCAATGTTTCATGTCTTTCCTTATTTTATCGTTTCTTTTATAAAAAATGTTCACTCGAGGTAACCAGCTGCATTCCTCCTCTTAAAAGTTTCGCCCGTAATACTCGTCTTGCTAGGAATGCCCATCAGTTCACCCTTGAGCCCAATTTCGGACGTACCGTGAAATATAGGGATTCTTTTTTTAGCCGTACAACACGACTTTGGAATGGTTTACCCGGCGAGATTTTCCCTTGTCATTTCAATTTGCAAACATTTAAAACCATTGTTAATCGACACCTCCTATCTCTCCCCTCCCTATCTTCCTAATGCCCGCGCAGTGTTTTACATTAAAAGGGAAACAAATAGCCCCTTGTGCGCGCGTTAATTATAAAAAAAAAATATGTTTTTCTATCATCGTAATGTCATGTTTGATTGTTATCTCAAATTTTTTTTTGCACGAATGCATAACTTGGATTATAGTACATACCTTTATTCACAACTAAAAATGTTATGGAAACAGCGTATTTGACTTCTTACAGGACTGCAACTATTAAAATAGAACTGAATTACTAAGGCCCTGGCTGGTGTCGTTTTTTTCGAAATTTCTTATTTATGGACCGATTTTGACGGGACTTTCACAGGCAGGGAGGTCATTTTGAAAGGAATAACTAAAGCTATTTGAATTACCCGTAGGTGGGCCTGGGTTTGCTTATTTTTTTCGAATTTTTTTATTTTAGAACGATTTGTTTCAGGCGGACGAAGTCGTGGGTAACAGCTAGTATTAGATATCTATACGGATATTAGCCGGAAATTTATTTCATCAGTATACGTCTTACAGACGTATATGGCCACGTCGTTTTTATATTTAATATACGTTAATGTACCATCTGGGTAAGTAACTAATAATTTTTCCAATGACTTGATAAAGCATTAAAAATTATGTATTTTCGATTAAAATGTTAATGTATAAATGTACCTATTTATTCCTTCCAGGAATCCGAAAATTCCTTCGTTCATTCCCATACGAAGCTAATCCCTAAAATGTTTTCAAAACCCAAACAAAGCAAAATACATTTTTTAAATCTTAAAGCCACAAAATTAGGGGAAGACATTTATGTCATCATCACATTATTTTACTTATCATATAAAGGCACCTATCTTATAAAAAAAAATCAACAAAACATGACTAACGTCGCTTTTTTAATGAATAAAAATTCAGTTCACACCGATTTCTTACGCAAGTAATGAGCAACACATAGATACATAACATATATCTTGCCGGTACATTGAACAATCACGCGTACCGGTCCAAATAAGCCTTGTTCACAACATGCTTCCAAAATAGGGGTTGGGAAAATAATCCTCATCCAGTGATTCAGCTCAAGACTCAAGAGGTGACACAATTTAAATGATTTCACAATGTGACATTTTAGTATAATTTTACTGAACCACACAAAAGATGACGGTTCGCTTGATATTGTTGCCATCTAGTGCATGTCCTTGTCCTTGTTCTACTCGAATACCCTTGTGACAAATCCCCTCATCATAATATCCATCAGTCGTTCGGAATGGCACGTCATGTCACTTAACGTCAATCATCATCTCGTTCGACAATTGTTTTTGGCTTTTAGATTTATCATGCTTTGCCTTTTAATTTTTATTTTCCCTTCACTTTTAAGTTCTTGTTTTTTTTTCAATTCAAATTTTTATTTTGAAATTATTTCAAAAATCTTGGTAAGGGTTGGCATAATTATGTCCTCAAGGGTTAGGGCAGAGAGTCCTTGTCACATCTATTGAATGTCAGAAGCATTGAAAAAATGAAACAATAACAATTTTAGGGTTGACATTTTGCTAACTGGCAGGATAACAGAAAAAACAACAACTCACGTTCACGTTCCCTAACTTGGATAACTGGAAGAGTAGATGCTACCAGCTGGGTGGAATGAGGTTTCAGATTTTTTAACAAATAAAGAGCGTGCATTTACAGTTAATGAAATTTTAAATTAAAATTTAAAGTTAAAAAATAAAAAAAAATAAATAAATAAATTATTAATTTCCATATGTATGAGCTATAAATTAAGTCTTACACTTTAATATTATTTAATATCCTGAAAGAGCAGTTTATAATCAGACCCAACTTTTCAAACATGAATGCTGTTTCTTTTCTTGCCGTGTTAGAAGAATTTTCTTATACAGAGGAAAAAAACAATCAATAAAATCAACAAAAAATAAACACGATTCAACATTTATTGGCTATGACTTTGATCAAATGGTGTTTCGGGTTGATTTAAATTTGTTTTTTGGGAGTTTGAAGCACAAAAATCGTTATTGTGGGCGATTTCAATGCACACAATTCCAATTGGCTCCGCTATTCTGCTCAGAAAACACCCGAAGGAAGGTATGTCGAGTTCTTTGCCAGGTTACATCACCTTACCAAACTGATCGATGTGCCTGCCATCCACGCGTATACCTGTTTCTTACTTTTCACCCTGAAAAATATACAATTAGTGTAACTTCTTCATTTGGCACTTCGGACAATTGTGTCATTTTAGCTTATTTCTCGTCCTCCACTCATCCAGTTAAAGAAAAACTTCCCACCAGGACCGTTTGGCAATACGGGAAAGCCAACTAGGATGGCCTGAATATTTTTTTCCGAAACTTTACTGGTCACTATGCTTCCTAGATAGTGACATTGATGCAAGTGCTGAAATGATCACAAATGTGATTCTTCTAAGGATGCATGATTTTATTTCTAACAGAGTAAAAAGCATCAAGCCTAAAGAAAAGTCCTGGTTTAACTCTGAGTGTAAAGAAGCTATCAGGCTCAAAGAACAAAGTTTCCGATCCTTAAAAGCCAACCCTACAGAGGAAGATCGGAAAAAGCAAAAAAGCAAGGAACTCATGCGACTCCGTTATTAATAGAACCAAATTTTTGCATGACCAAAAATTACGGCAAAAAATTCTGCAATTTCGCTGCTAGCTCTATAGCTTTGTATATACACTGCATATAGTACTATCATGGAGCATCATTTTTTAGTTCTGAATCAAGTCGCAATGAGGCGTGCTGAAATTGCCAATTGGTGTGAATATAGAATAAGTACAGACAACAAAAGTTTATTAAATACTGGTAAAATATCGGTAAAGGTTCTCGTCTCCACTATTTAGAGTTAGTTCTGAATCAACCAGGAAGATGGCCAGACGAAAAATTACCACCATGAGAGTACTATAGAAAATGTATATACAATGTCTATAGACGATGAAAAACAGCATTTATCCAGCCTGTTTCTAAGAAAGCTGACCCCTGTCCCCCCTCCTCCTACCGACCCATACGTCCCTTTCTTTCTAAGGTCATGGAAATACGGATTAACCGTCAGCTTAAGGAGTATCACTAAGACCGAAAGCTTCTCTCTGACCGTCAGGGAGAATTATGGCTTTCGCAATAATCGTTCCACTGGTGATCTGACGGCCGAACAGTGGAACAAATCTCTACATTGCTTTGGCGAAAGTAAGATTATTGCGCTTGATATTTCCAAGACATTTGATAGTTTAGCATGAAGCTTTCTTATCGAAAATGCGTGCTTTTGTCATCGATGATACTCTTGCTCGTTGGATTAGAAGTTATCTTCTGGACCAGTTTCAAGTCTGATTCCTACAAAATAAATGCTAGTGTGCCCCAGCGCTCCGGTTTGTCTCCGACTCTGTTCCTCAGTTTTATAAATGATCTGTCTAATCCACTTAACTGTTTTGCTGACGAATCTACCCTCAGCTTTTCATATTCCTTCCATGATACACGTCTTTCAATTTCGGACGTGCAATTGCAACGGTACCGTACCGTATGTTAAGCTCATTGAACTCCAATTTACACATCAGGAGGGCTTTGTTCTACAAGCTTTACAGCTCGGGAATGTCGTCAATGTTTGGAAAGGTCATAGAAAACCTGTACGACGAAAAAAGGCAGTATTATGGAATGGAGAGGACATGTCTGATCGGTTTCATACAACAATTTGAGCAGGGCAGTCGAGATAGGGGAGGGGGTGTAACTGGTGGATTTCACAAAAGCCCGTAGTTCTTCGAGGGCCCGAATTTCTTCGAAAAGACACGAAAATTACTATAAATACTTACACTTTTTTAAAAAAGGGTGGCCGTACATGGTTTCCAACGGGTCCGAAAATTCTTTCGACGGCCCTAAATGGGAGTTAAATAAGGTTGCCCCCTAAGTCCTAACCTTTATGCTCTTTTCGTCAATAACTTAACTGAGTACCTTCCAGGTGGGATAGAGTTTGCCGGGGTTTCGATTAAAGCCTTACTCTTTGCTGACGATGTAGTATTATTCGATTACTCACCTCACACACTACAACTTACGATCAACAGCTAGATAATGTAGAATTTGACAGTGAACTTAAGCAAATCTAAGGCGATAGTGTTTGAAAATGGTTGATAATTGCCAAAAGCTAATTTCAGCTATATTTAAAATGAGAAGCGAGCTATTTCAGTTGAATTTCATTCCGCACCAGGAGGACTTACCAATCATTTGCAGTCATTGCAATCTTACCGTGATGTCCTGTTTTAAAAGAAATAAGAAGATCCTACCTTGGAAGTAACCTGTTAAGTGAAGAACAAGTACTATAGAAATTCTTAACTGCGAAGATGATGTAAGTCAACTTTACAACATTATAGAAAAGCTAAATCATATAGAAATCAAATTTTGAATGAAGCCAAAAATACAAATGTAGCTATTAAAAATAAAAATTAAAAATATATTTAAAAAAAAATGCAAAAGTAAGGTATCCTTTAGAAACATTTATCATTTACGTTGTATATTTTGAATTTTTTTTTAATATAATACTAATAACTGAACATTACTGTCAATCGAGCAGACGGCATAATACATACTTAACGATTTTTCTATGTATAAGAATGTGTATTATAATTTTTGAGAAATTTATAATAAAATCTTATCTAATCTTAGCTATTTCATTTAAACACGATCGCCAAACATACATTTTTCAATTTTAAATTAAGGGATATTCGGGTTAAACCAATCATTTAAACTATCTGAATTCAAAATGAAATAATTTCAAATCTAAATGAAACTAATAAAGAAAAATAATATCGCAATATTATAAAAACAACAACTTTACACAACGATTTAACGCGTTGGAGTTTTTTTCTCACACAAAATAAACGAATTTTAAAATGCGCAACAGAATCTTGGCGAAAACAACAATATTTTTAAGCACGTTTGCATTAAATCAGATCAAAAATCATTAAATTCGAAGTCTTATAATGACAAACGCCCCAATTATTAAATCAAAACAAATCGTCTTCAGGTCTTGCAAGATCCATAAAAAAGAATATTATAGGAGCTGTTTCTTAAAATCAAATAATCCCTTTATTAATCGAATCTAAATAAAATCCGATAGCTTCCTCTATCGCATGAATATGAAGTTAATGGGACATAAATTTCAATTACAATGACGTCAATATTCCTAGAAGTTGTCCCACAAACTGAACCCGCTGCTCACTAACGTTGCCTTGTCACACAGCCCAAAAGGTTGGTGGTACCTTCAACTCACTATGCTAACCAAACCAACTTGTGCACAGCATGTGGGCCTATTGGTCAGCAACTTTAAAATATACGCCACTACTGTTCCAATAAAAGTCTGTTTTTAAATGCGTCTCGAGTCGTAAATTTTCCAATTTTCCCCTTTGTGTTCGTTTACTCCCTGTGCTTTCAAAATTACTTAAGGAACCGCTGCTGGGGGCTCAGTAAAGTATATTGTGTCTAACTTACGACTATTCTGCCATAAATAGACAACTTTGTTAACAATTTTATGGTTTTATTAAACACAACATCATTATTTAAACATTTATTTCATTATTTTTTGTGACACGCTGCTGGGGTCCGGTCAGACTGGAGTGTCGCTGACAGAGTTTCCATGTTTGTCGGTGGTCAAAATATCAAGTGGGTATCGTAAAATGTCTACGAAATGGAAATTAAAGAGGATTAGATGGGGTTAACAAAAAGTGACGGAGAGCTTAAGTGGGAAGTGTGCTTGGAGGCAATTTTATAATATCTATCCCCCGATCGCCCGATCCCAACGCGCGACCCGTTTATAATGGGTATGGATTGGTTTCGTTTTAATATTTCATGTTATAATACCTTGAAGTAATGTTCTACTATAATAAACTTAGATAAATTATTATGCAACATTGGTGGCTTATTATTGTCATATGGTTTAACTTACGATTATAATTATTGGGGATTAGAAAATTGAATTAGTCTCTTGATAAACACTTTATGGTCACATTTTGTAGCAAGCTTATAGAAAGTGGCCCTAAGTTGACATCGAACAAATGGGATTTATTTTTCGCCGTCAGATCAAAAATCTTCACCGACAACAGACAATAGTAGTATGAGATTCTTACTCAATAAAAACCAACTTCATTTTCTTACCAACACAACGGAGGTGCCTTATCAAATTGTAAATATTTTCAATTTCATCCATTCATACTGTTTTTCTGAGAGCTTTCCATCGAGGGACTGGTGGATAAACGCCTTATTATACTCTAAGTTGAACGTTTTGATGTCCGATGTTGACGTGAAAGGTTAGTCTCGTCAAAGACCTGTTGAATGCTTCTATTGCAATGGCCTTTTTAACGGGTAAACCTTAACCTTAAAATTTCTTCCTCGACTGCTTTTAATCACAAGTCTCTGGGTAGATCATAAATTATTGCTCTGAGCTTAAGGACTTTGTTATGATATCATTGCAGGGTTTACCAATAGCTTGGTTTGGTAAAACGCGCGCAAGTTGTACGTCTAAATACTTCTGTAAGCATTTTTACTTGCGATTATAGGGACTATAAGGCAAGTTAAGGATTCGTGAATATTAAAAAATTGAGATAGCAATCAAACATGACATTACGATCATAGAGAAGTCTAAAAAAGTGATCGAGAAAAAATGTCTGTCTGTCTGTATGTATAAAGAGCTGCAGCCTAAACGGCTAAACCGATTATTTTCAAATTTGATGTGTATGATTATTTTGGCATTCCCCAGAGGGAAAATTGAAATTTTATTTTTAGGCCTTAAAATAACGGTAGCTGCCATATGACCGTTTAGGAAAAGCTTATTTTTCTCGATAACGGCTCCAACGATTTTGATGAACATTTTTGAGATTTTTTTTTGTTCGTATTGGCTATCATTTGATTAGAACCGAGTTTACGGGAAAAGTCTATTAACGGTACCTTTCATATAAAGGCTTTTTTAGTTTTGGGCTTTTTCGGTAACGTCTCATTGGATTTCTGTCAAATTTTATATTTAAGAAGATCTAAGTAGTTTAATTATTTCTGCGTATCAAAATTTTTAATAACTTTTTTTATCTAATTAAAATTAATTTTTGATTTTTTAAAACTAATCAAAAAACAAATATTTAAAATTTTATATTCACATGTATATTAATAAACTCTAAAAAAAATTGCATACATACATTTCAAAAAACGAAAAATAAAAAACAAGATTTTATCAAAACCGGTCCTACAATTTTTTAAATACTGTTTTTTTTATAAATTATTTGTTATTTAAGACGTGTGATGGCGTACTTCATTTTGTTTGTGTGTTTCAAGATACCCTCTATATATAATTAAGTCGAGACTATAGGCGATAGCGACGTCGACTCAAATTAGCTATTTTCATTAAGACACCAAAACTGGTGGACCTGATTTGTGACTTCCTTCCGATCTAAGTCGGGCACTGCCCTACTAAACCGGAGGCGCTCTGTTCGCTCCCAGCGGCAATTTCTCAGTCGTAAAGGAGCCGCTTATCGACTGTTCTGTGGCCGACGTGGTAGATCAACGGGATCGCCGATCTGTCTTGAATCAACCCTCGACTATCAAGATATAGGAAAGCCTCGAACATGTACTTTCGAAATATTTATCTTGGGGGTCCATTAGTCCATTAGTTGAGGTCATCGCCCTTGTAATGTGTCCGCGAATGAGCTTAATTTAATAGTTATCTATCCTGTTTGTATTGGCCCCGTTGTATAGAACCTCGTTGGAATAATAGTGTTTATACTCCGACTCTGGTGTTCTGTAAAGTCAGAGACAAATGCAAAGACACTGTCGCTCAAACACCCGAATCTTTTCCATAAGATAAGTTGATTCACACATTGCATCCGTAGGCAATCATCGGCCTGATGAGGGCCATGTAGCAAATCACTTTCACCCTGCTATCAAGGCGGCTGCTATAAAACAACAGTCTTGTCAGGCAAACGCTCCTCTAGCCCTGGCCAGAGTAGAAATATAAATAGATACTGATCCAACCATATACCAAGGTACTTTACATCTTTACTCGCCAGTGGATGTCCATGTACATGTAGCCCAGCGATCACTAGCTTGCGCCATTTCTTTCTCGTATCCCTAGAAGCCCTAAAACAAGGGGTTCTAAACAGGATAGTTTCACATTTCTGGAAGTTTATTTTATTTGTGATTCTTAGCATTCTTCCATTGGACAGCAGCTTAGACGCGGCAGGAATTGTATCATGTCACGCATTAAAGCCGTACCGGGTGTCTGGAATTATATTTTTGTCCTCGGCCCACTTGGACAGAGCTCTATTGAGAACTTTTTCGAATACCTTGCTGATACTTAGAAGAAGACTTATCGACCGGAGATTTGCCGGATTAGAATTAACCCTTCCTGTTTTCGGGAGAGGATGTTCAACAGCTGTCTTTCAGCTCACTGGATAATATGCATTATTCAGCGCGTTGTTGAACAGTGTAGGTATATGTATAATATGTGTATTGCATCATCTAAGCCGATGGATTCAGTGGCCAGTGGTCATTAGTGATTCTACTTTGTAGATTTATCTACGAAATAGATTGAAAATGTAAATGTAATTACTATTAATGAGTAATTCGTCGGTTAGTCAGTAGTTGGGTATTAATTTCAGTAGATATTTCAAGGACTAAAAACAAACAACTGACACCATTTGCAAAAATAAAGCTTTCCCATAAGGCCTGTACTGAAATTTTTTAGTGGACCGGCTGCAGGGCTTTTCTATCCCCCAGGAACAATATTCTTTTTCGAGATAAAGTGGATGAAATGTATACCACTGGCAAAGTGTGTTCAACGTTCATTCTTAAGTTATAGTTATAGTCCAAGGTTCAATTTTTTCGTCAATGATTTATTTTCGATAATGATGACGAAACGGAAATGCACCTGGAAAATTAGTGAACTCAACTCAACTAGTTTTTGATTTTTAAAAGTGGAATATGATTTAAATTTTGTTTTGTTTAGAACAATTTTTCATTTTCAATAGTGGGGAAAAAAACGCGCCTATTATTGCATTAACGTACAGAAGTCGTTGATATGTCATTTTGTAGATAATTTTATTGTCTACGATTAGCTTTTTCAATATGACGGCTTTTTCCTTCGGGTACCACTCCTAACTTTTTTTTTATAGAAAATGTTCTTCCAAACAACAAAATATACAAAATTAACACCCTCAAAAACATTAATTTGTTATATTTTTTTGAATTTTTGTATAACAACGCCATGTTTGCGACCAAATTAATCTATTAGTTGTTGGACGATAAGAAGTGTGATAATCATTTTTGTGTAGAACTACATGATCTATAATATAATACCTATTTTTTGTTTGCAAAGAACCTATAGTTTTTGAGTAATTTTGAACAAACTGAATCTTACCCCCTTTTCCACCTCTAAAATGTTTGGCACCGCTCCAAATTTGGGGTTAATTTTTACAAATGTTTAGGATGTTAAAATGAAGCTTTCCACCAAAATTCAGCTTTGTCCGAATTTTTTTCGTAATATGGTCATTTTTACTTGCGATTATAGTTACTAAGACACTTTAGCCATTCGTAAAAAAAAGCATTTAGATAACAATCATAGGGTTTCCAGAACATCTCTTTTAAAGAGAGAACATCTCTTTCACACTCTCTTTTTTATAAAATTCTTTTTTTGTCCTTTTTTATCTATTTAGTCTCTTTTTTATGTACCTCTACAGAATTTCTAGAATCAAACAATTTTGTTTCCCTTTCTTACTTCAATTTTGAAATTTCAACATCAAAACTAATAATTTTTGTTATAAAACTACATTAACACGTTTAAAAAGAGTCGAAAGTCAAACCCATATTTTGAAAATAAAAAGGTAATGAGAGGTAAAAAACTTCCGATATGGATAACTGTCGAACTAGCTGTCATACTAATACAGTGTTTTTGAGTTTTTTTCTCGATATATGTACTATGGCAAATTACCATGCAAAGACCTACACCATAATTTATTAATATTAATGAAGGTTGAGGATTGAGGAAAGATCTTGACCTAAATCTATATAAGATCTAGGTAGTGACAGAAATTAAGCCAGAGGACCATTAATTGCATCGATTTTGTCAACTATTCTGTTATCGATGATGATTTAAAAAAAAACCCTCACATTGCCTTGCTATTGTGGTTTTGAAAAGAATAGTTGAAATCGCGCATTTGATTTTTAATTTTTTAGAAGAAAAAAAAAATAAACTTAAGCCATCACTGAAATGGGAGCTTAAGGATTCCTTAAATACAAAAAGAATTTAAAAGAAGTATACCCAACGTCGCACCTACTCCGAATGCTAAAGTGACGCCTAACAGGAGGATTGCAGGGGGCAGTATGCCGTCCCTTGCCTATTTCACTGTTTGTATCACAATACGAAAACTTACTACAATGATAGCAAAAGAAGGCCTTTTTTGGAGAGAGTTAGCTAACGGTAAAACAATGAAAAAAACAAAACTTCTCTCATAGTTTTTCACATTTCTAATGCATTGTAAAGAATCTTTATTTCCAGAATTTTTTGGCATGATTCGTTTACATTAAATACAATTTCGACTTTCTTGCCTATCTATTTCGATATTATTTTTATATTTTTCAATTTTCGACACTAATTCCTTGTTTTCGACCCACCATGGAAATAAGGCCGACCATGCAAAAAAGGTGAAATTCGACATTATTTCCATTTGAAATGAAAATAAAGGCGATTCGAAATTATTACATTCGATTTTATTTCAGGATTAAGGGCACCAAATAATATTGCCTAATCAAATTTTCAAAAACAATTTTTTTTTATTTTCATTAATTTTTTCAAAAATCTTTTTTTATTTGATATTTGTTTGAATATTTTTAAAATGAATCGATAGATTTTTTTTGAAAAAAACTGTTCGAAAGATTTTGAAATAAAAATTCTTAAAAATAGAAAACAGCAAAAGAAATCACATCGTTTTTTGATTTCATATAAATTTCTTAATCTTTTCCCCCAAATGTTGTTTTATATTGCTTGGTTGAGCCGGGCGGTTTTCCATTATGCGCATTGAGCTAGAACAATTTTTTTTTATTTGTACTTCAAATATCCTAAAGAACATAGATATAAAAATGTTTTTTTAATAATTATTTTTCAATTTTTTTTAATTTGATTTTCTCATGGGATTAACAATTACGTTGGCAAGGGGGTCAACTACCCCCTTCGGGTCATTATTGCATTCGGTATGTATGTAAAAGCTTGCACCGCCTACAACCCCCCCTCTTGAGGTAACTTTTGAATTAGGAAAATGCAAAAGGATCACCCAGTCCTACTAAAATAGTTTCACTGAAGCAAATAGAAATGTCAAAATAAGCCAATCGTGCAGTTTATATAGCTAAAATAATTCACTTTTTCTAATGAAAACCTAAAACTTTGAAAATTGAAAAAAAAATAGAAAAGAAAGTTTCCTCACGTAAATTTTTGTATCCAAACATCTTAGAATGAGTCATATTAAATAATAAAAATAAAAAAAAATTATTTGCTTGATGCGCATAATGGAAACCTGAGCCCTATATGTGTCTGTCTCTTTGTCGTGACGCATTTTCGTTTCATCGAGCTTTAAATCACAACGATTCTAAAGAATTTGCACGTCAAAAAAACATTTAAAATTAAATCATTTTCAAAGAGGCGCCTGCACTTAAAAAGGATTAGCACATAGGAGCAAGAACGTGCGACCCAGTCGTGCATTTTAATTTGTCTAATTTTTCTGTACTATAGTTACTAGTATTTACAATAACTAATTTGCTGTTGCAATTCAAAATTGTGACAACCAAAAACACTTGTAGGGGCAGAGATTGTGCGCCGCCCCGCCACCGACTCTAAAGTACGAGACACTCTACAAAGCGCAAAAATGTATAAATACGCTTAGAAAAGCGGCATCTACACTATACTCTGTTCAATTTATATTTTCAGTACAGGGAAGATAGGATATTTGCTTTTCATTCTTACTGTTATTGATTTCAATAAGCTATCTCCATTTTAAAGCTCTCAAATGGTTGCCAATTGGGCATTATAAATTGGTATAATTCTCACACAAATGTAGGTACGGTTACCAACTGTTTATTTATTTAAACAAAAACTTGCTCAAATAGAAATTCTTCTTTAATAAATTGCACGAAGTTCATAACTCGAATAAAATTTTTAAAAATATTAAGGGAAATTCAAAGTTTTTATTTTGACTTTTGATTGGTCGAAAAAAGTACGTAAAATAGTTTTTAGCGGAATAATTTTTCAAAATCGTAGGAACGGTTTTTAAATATAACGGTTTCTTAACAACAATATTCGAAAATATTTTGAAGTAAAATTATTTAGGCTACCTACATCCTTCTGAATAACAATTTTGATTGTAACCACCAACTCGTACTTTTTTTCACCAACACATTTTCACAACTTGCATTATTACCTCTAATCGCAAGTAAACAAAAATTGCCAAAAAATATTGCATTATGTATCATTATTATTATTTTAAGCGTTTTTTTTTTAAGAAAAATAAAAACGAAAAGATGGAAGCAAAAAAAACATACCGACAACACCTTCTTCTTTAAACTTAAAATATGCTCTCATTCGCTCTAAGAAAGCTTCAATTCTGGAACTTTCATAACAAAAACCAAAAAAAAGGTATTATAATTTCTATTAATCGCGAATGGTTACTCCGCAGTAGTGCTTTTTTTTTAAATAAACACAATAACGAGAGGCAAATTGATAATCAGTCTCCTGTCTCCTCGCAGCAGGGGAGCAGACAGGTCTTGGTGGAATGTACGTGGGTTAAATAAAATACTACAACAACGATTTCAATGTATTTCAGGGTCCTCTTTTATATTTAAGTGGTAATTTCTTAAGTTAAGTGCGATGCAAACACTTGCAGGTGCCAGTGTGTTTGAAAGCTCTCTTCCATAAGGCCTGTACTGAAAATATAAATTGAACAACCCAAAGTAAAATAAAAGCTACTTGATAAGAGAACTTAGTTATTGTTGTTTAAGAAGAAAAGGACACGGATTATATGAAGATTTTTCACCTACCCACGCCAAGAACAAAAGAGTCTTTTCCATTTTCCTTCGGAAAAGTCAGTAAAATACATAGGGCAACATAACAAATGTCATAATCACAATTAATCGTTACTCCTCATCTTCAGATTCTTTGTCGGTAGCTACTGTTATTCCCAACTCAATGAATCTCGACTCATGGGTGAATTATTTCGGAAACTTAGAGTAACGTCAAGATCATTTATTATAAATGCACATTTATATTTTTTCCCTTTTAGACTGCTTGACAATACAAAGCCGAAAAAAAACTGTCAGTCAATAAATTACAGATTAATATATTTTGGGTTCTTGTCTTCTCTGTTGGGCCGGATGCCAGATCAGGTAAATTTTTATAGACATAGTTACAGATGATATCCCTAGCTTTTTTTAATAGGTTTTTAAATACAATGATTGGAATCAAATAAAACAGGAGTATTCCCCAAAGTGGTAGGTTTTGCTGGGATCCACCACCAAATTCCACATGGCATAAATTTGCCTCATCAATGAATTAACAAAGGAAACTAAATTTAATAAAAAAGAACATTGTGTCTGGCGGTTCTGTCGCTATTCTCCTTTGATCTTTAAACCAAACAGGGAATTAAATTTGTTCTCTTTTTTGAAAGAATTTATTTGTAAGCCGTTTCACTAAATTCTGCTGGCCTGAACATGTAGGAGAAGAAGGTGTCCCAAACCGACGCCCAAAAAATAACCCTTCATCGATGTCGTCGATTGTCACCCGACTAGCTTTTCAAAATTTATCAAAAAAAGGAATGTTTTTCATTCTTTTATTTTGTTCACCTCTCCCTGGGCTGTCAAAATGACTAAAAATAAAGTACAAGGTGGGCAGCGGGATGCGTGCCGAAGCGATAGAAAAAGGCCGGTTTCATATTGTATATGGAAAGGTAAACATTTTGGGTGACATCCATCAGCAGAGTTGAAAGATGAGATGAGCAGTAGAAGTTAAGGTGAAACTGGAAATGGGATATCAAAGGATGCCGATGCGATGGATGGCTAACATGTATCGACTGAGGGAAGTTCGACGGGCAGAGTAAATATTGAAGAATGACAAGACTGTAAAATGCCGCTACTGGGGTTTGTTTATTTGTGTACCCTAGCATAGCACAAAGGATGCGAGTTGTGCTGCCGCTGTCGGGTCTTTAAAAAGGGGTTGCTGATTGGAGTCGAGCTGAGCTATTATGTCAAAAGCGTTTTTTGTTGTTGAGGCTGAATGAAAGCAGCATATGTGACTGAGTGGGCATTATAACTAGGGCTTTTCTGAATAGCTTTATGTGGAATGGCAGATAAAATTTTTGCGGATTTTTTTTATTAGAAAAGCTTAGCATTTTTTTTTGAATCGTTCACTTTGTTTGAGAAAAAATTCTAAATTTCTTTATGGGATGACTATAACTTTAATGACAACAACAAAACTCACAAAAAACGAATTACGGTTACCTGCATGATATATGAGAAGTTGGAATATGGTGATGTAATTTATAAAAGTTAAAAGCTGCTATAAGCATTTGCCCAGTAGCAGCCCTAGGATAAAAGGGTAGGATCTAGGCCTTAGGTAGTCAAACGACTTGGGTTGGCGTATCATAACCGTATGCTTAATAAATGGAAGGCTTTGGCCGCAAATTTGGGATTTGGGGATCACAATTGACTTCAGGAAATGTGGACAAGCCTCAATGTTTTTTACTGTTTCCTTTCTGATAACAACTTAATGCATATGTCGTTGCATATGTTTTATGCACCTGGCTTTTCTTCCGTGATAGCTTTGGAAAATCGTTTGCTATTGTCTTTTAAACAGGTTTCTCGCAACATAGTTTCCTTAGCACAAGGCATCAGTAGAAGTTTATTCGGTCATGCCAAATGTAATCCAAGATTGTATTTTAAATGTATAGAGAATTCTCCAAAACGTTTAGATTCCAATATTCTAATATACAATTATGTAGTGTTACTCCTAATGTCATGCAAAGCATCTTCATATAAGGTACTTACTGTCAATTAATTATTATATGCGCTGTATATTTTCAATGTTCGTGGAACACAAATAAGCGGTAGAAAAACAATTGGCATATTTTTCCGCCAGTTCATTTACCTTACCACCTACACTTACGCGATGCTGCATTACGTCTACGCCAAAATACTTCGCTAGATATTGATCAAAGATTCCATAGGTGTTTTAAAATTTTCAGACTTGGTAAGCATTGTTCCATTCAAATAAACGTCCACAATGTGGACACCCATCGTCTGTATTGAACCATTTTTTTTTTTTTTTTATAATTAACGCGCGCACAAGGGATTATGTGTTTCCCTTTTAATGTAGAACACACTGCGTGGGCATTACGAAGATAGGGAGGGGAGAGATAGGAGGTGCCGATTAACATTGGTTTTGAATGTTTGTAGATCAAAATGGCAAGGGAAAATCCCGCCGGGTAAACTATTCCAAATTCGTGTCGTTCGGCTAAAAAAAGAATCCTTATATTTCACAATACGTCCGAAATTGGGCTCAAGGGTGAACTGATGAGCATTCCTTGCGAGACGAGTATTACGGGAGAAACTTTTAAGGGGAGGAATGCAACTGGCTACTTCGAGTGAACATTTTTTGTAAAAGAAACGATAAAATAAGGAAAGACATGAAACTTTGCGTCGGTGTTCGAGTGGGGCAATTGTTTCAGCGGCAGTTCTATTTCCTATCAATCTTAACGCTCGATTTTGTATTCTATCAAGCAGGTGAAGCGATGTTTGCGAAGCACCTGCCCAGAGGTGGGAGTTATACTCGAGTTAAGGGCGTATAAACGCTTTATAAATTGTAGCCTGATCAGATGGGGAAAAATACTTCTTACACCGATACAGAAAACCTAAGCACATTGCAGCATTTTTAGCGATCTCAAATATATGGTCGTTCCAACGGAGGTTGTCGTTGACACACATACCGAGTACTGAGAGCTTTTCGGTTTCTTCGATGTAAGTGCCATTCATGGACAATGGCATTGGGGGAATGTTTAGCTTTAACGACAGAAGACAGCATTGAGTTTTCGAAGCATTAAACTCCATTTGACAATGCTGTATAAATCGGAGTTTAATGAGCTTGACATACGGCACCGTTGCAATTGTACGTCCGAAGGCGAAGGACGTGAATTATCGAACGAATATGAAAAGCTGAGGGTAGAGTCGTCAGCAAAACAGTTAAGTGGATTAGAAGTAACAGACAGAAGATCGTTTATAAAAATCAAGAAAAGAGTCGGAGACAGAACAGAGCCCTGGGGCACATCAGCATTTATTTTGTGCGAATCAGACTTGAATCCGTCCAAAACAACTTGTATTGAACGGTCCAGAAGATAGCTTCTAATCCAACGAACAAGTATATCATCGATCCCAAAAGCACGCATTTTCGATAAAAGAGCTTCATGCCAAACTCTGTCAAATGCCTTGGAGATATCAAGAGCAATAATCTTACTTTCATCAAAGCGATGTAAAGATTTGTTCCACTGTTCGGTGAGATATGCCATCAGATCACCAGTGAAACGGTTGCTGCGGAAGCCGTACTGACGGTCATGGAGAAGCTTTCGATCTTCGAGATATTCCTTAAGCTGACGGTTAATCAGTGTTTCCATGACCTTAGAAAGAAGGGATGTCAGTGCTATGGGTCGGTAGGAGGAGGGGGAGGATGGGTCACCTTTCTTAGGGACAGGCTGGACAAATGCTGTTTTCCATCTTCTAGGAAAGATTCCAGAAGAGTAGGAGCGTTGGAAAAGCTTACGCAGTGGCTTTGCCAGTGTGGAAGAACACCTCTTCAGAAGAATCGGGGGTATACCATCCGGGCCAGCGGATTTGTGTATATCGAGATCTTTGAGAACTCTTGCTACTGTACGAGTGCGGAAAAAAATCTGTCCCATGGAAAAATTTACATTCTCAAGTACAGGAGGGGCAACGTTGCTTTGAGGCAGCGTGGAGCTGGCAGCGAAATGAGCCGCGAGCAAGTTTGCCTTCTCTGTAGAGTAAACAATTGGTTTGTTATTGTCGATGAGCGTTGGAACCGAAGATGTCGAGGAGTTTTTTATATTTTTTACAAATGACCAAACATTTTTACTGCCTTTGGGGGGAAGGCTCTGGCAAGCAATATCATTCCTAACATCGACCACGAGACCATGATGGGAAAAGAGTAATGGCACCAAGCTATACTCATGTAGAGCAAATTCTGATAAATCAGTATTTACTCCAACCTGAGTTTCACTTAATGCCAAAACAGCTGGCCTGTGTTGAACAGTGTAGACGTACACGTGAAAGAAATTCTTTCTTAAACCACAAAATTTTGAATACACGACACAAAAATCACTTAACATTTAAAAATACTTACATACAAAAACACAACTCTGATTAAGTCGAACTGTGCAGTGAAAATCCAAATTAACTTCTGTAATAATCAAACTGTCTTAGGTTTTATGCCCATAAGACAGCTTGCATACAAAAAATCAATCTAAACATTCAGCACAATAAGACAAACTCAGATGCCCTTATCTATTTACCGCAAGCATTGTATGGTCATACGATGCCTACAGTAGATAAGAAAGAGGCAGTTAAGCACAAAGGTCTTGGGCCAGATTAGAGGATAATTTGTTATGCGAATGCGTTTTATTTATTTTTTTTTCTTCCTCAGCGCGAATGGGCATCTTTATCATTCATCCTACGACGCGAGTGAATATTATTATTATTTTTTTACAGCACACGCGAGGGGGTTTTTTTTCCAATTTCTCTAACGAGTGTGTATTATTATTTTTTTTAAAGCACTCGCGATAACAACGCGCAATAATTTTTTTTTTCGATTTTGTTTAATTATATTACCATTAACTGCTCACCAAGCTTGAGAATATTATAAAGCTACCACAAACTGCTCTTTAGTCATACGAATTTGTTTCAAACTGGTACACAACTTGTAAAGTATTTCGGGTTACAACATGATAAGCACATTAGAGCAAATACACTTGCGACCCAGCCGAGCCAATTTTTGTAAAGATTATATTTGGTTGAAATCCGTATAGCTGTTCTCGAGAATGTAAAGCAAAAATATAGCGACTTGTGTTCTTAATTCAAATGACTTTAACTATACACATCTTGACTAAGTACACTGATTATGTCATACATAAACAGCATAATGTGTACAATATTTATATAAAGCACAATGTACGCATCATTTCAATGTCATACTTGATTGCTATCATTTTTTGATATTCACTGACACTGAATGGAAGGGACCTCTATAATTTACCGCCGAGTCAGAACGGCTACATAACATGCTCTGACGGGGAGTCGAACCCCGACCCTTCGTTAGCCATCACACTAGTCAGACTAGTCACTAAACCTCGGGGTACTATGAACAATTATATTAATTACTATAAAATTGACTTTGTTTGAAAGATAAATCTTTGCCATTTTTATTTAAATATAATTTCTGGCATTTGGGCAGAGATAACAAAATGACTGACAATATAAACAATGCTGCCAACTTTAAGTTCTAAAATTCTAAAAGAAACACCCTTTACATACATAAATTGATTTTAAAATACAATTTTAAGACTTTCTGCCTTTTAATGTACATACTTATTGAAATAGGCAATACAATAGCACGAAAGAATCCTGCTTTTCGGAAAAAAAAAATCTTCAAAACATTAACTTGCACATTAACTTACTATTAAGCCATTAAATAATATGTAGATAGTACAATATGTACACTTAATATTTAAATATGGTTCTATCTTTATCTCAAGACTGAATAATTTAGAGCGGGTTAAAGTATGCTATAAATTGTATCCTTAAAATGCAATTAAATCTTTCGCAACTTATCTGGAAGAACATAAAAACGATAAAATAAAAACACAATTAATGTGGTTTTAAATAAATTACACCACTTAGCAAACATAAATCTTCTTGGCGAACAGTTAATATCTACCAATGAGACCCAAGAAACCTGAACAATTTACATTTAAGTGGTGTCGCAAATTACTCTTTCTGGTCCCAATCAACGATATTAAACAACCAAGCTCACATTAAGCCCAAAAATATAATCCATTTACCTGTGCCACACCTGAGGAGCGTCTGTTTTATACAAACGATTAACACAAACCATCACACACCTTTCATACCAGGAACTCCTACTCGAAAAATAAGTTTCCAATTCAGTAGCTTGATAACTTGAATAAGATCGAAATTCAGTGCAGATCCAGAGGTCTTTTGTATATTTGTATTAACGTATCCAATCAGCGAGCTCATAAGCAGCGAAACAACATTCCAATCCGTAGAGGTTATACTCTAATCGTGTAGCTATCAATCCATGACAAATTTAACTTATTGAATTTAAATCGAGGTAAAAGTGTAAAATATGTTTATCTACCTATTTACTGGCGGATGTATTGATGACATTTTCAGATGTTTATAGATTGATTTTTGTTTGTATTATATTAACTTATAATAAAAGGCACGACTGGGTCGCACGTACTTGCTCCCGTGTGCTAATCCTTTTTAGGTACAGGCGTCTTTTTGACAAAGATTTATTTAGGGGCAGTTGTTTTCATGACTGAAATGTTTGCATTCAGTAGTAATCGAATATTTTTTTTATTTGTTAGTTGTTTTTGTGTGTTTATAATAGGCTTCCTTATTTATTCTGTGTGCTTTTATAATGATGAAATGCTTTAAAATACGAAGGTATATATGTAAGTTTTCACCTTATTTTATTTGACTAATGGCTAGGGCTTAGCCGAGCAATATGAAATAAAATTTTGGGGAAAATATTGAACAAATAAAGTTTTTATGAAATCAAAAAAAAACACAATTCATAACGTTTTTTTTTGGCAAAAATGTTGTAAGCTATCTTATTTCTTTTGCTGTTTTCTATTTTATAAATTTTTCATTTCAAAATTGTTCGACCAGTTTTTTCAAAAAAATGTTTTTTTGAGTATGTCAATTTAAAGAAATCTATAGTTTATACTAGGAAAAAGGATAAAAAAAATCAATAGATCCGTTTTCAAAATATTAAATTTCAAATTAAAAATTAAAAAAAAATGTTTTTGAAAATTTTAATAAGCAATATTTTTTAAATCATAAAACACTACTTATTTTAAAAATTTCATCAAAATTCGTCAATTAAATAACGAGAAAGTCTGATTTTAAAAAACCGGTCATATAAGGAGGTACCGTTATAAAACTTTTTCTGAAAAATCCATTATAACTAAAAGATAGATTTTGCATAGAAAACATCATTCTAAAAGTTTTATCAAAATCGTAGTAGCCGTTTTCGAGAAAAATAAGTTTTTCATTAAAAGTTATATGGCAGGTACCGTTAGTTTTGGAGCTAGAACGCTAATTCGAAAAACCGTCGGTTAGAGCACTCTAAAAATACTATATACCAAGTTTGAATCAAAACGGCCTAACCGTTTAGGCTGTAGGAATCGATACGTACAGATAGACAGACGGGCGGAATATCCGGACCCTCTTTTTTTGACTTCTCTATCATCGTAATGTCAAGTTTGATTGTTAGAATTTTTTGTTTTTTCGAATGCATAACTTGCCTTATAGTCCCTATAAATTGCAAGTAAAAAAAGATTGCAGAATAAGTTTCCAATGGGAATCTTTCTGGGGGGCAGTAGAAGAGCAGCGGAAACAAGGCTTTAATACTATACTGAATGGGGTGGTTTCTTCCTGCTTGCATTTTGCCCTCCCGACCAGTCGGTTCAATTAATATTTAATAAAGAACTACGAGATGACTTACTTACAATCTTTTCAATATCTTACTTTTCCTTTGCCATTTCTGTAGCTAAACCTTCTATCTCTTACTTTCCGTGAGATTCGCTTAGAAAAATAAATTGCACGTTCTTCCTGTAATGTCAAAGTGTCGAAAGAATTTGAAGAATATTAAGGGAACTTCAAAATTTTTGTTCGACTTTCGTGAATTTTGATTGTTTGAAAAAAGTATGTATAGTTTTCAGCAGAATAATTTAAACGCCATTTTATTTCCTTGTAATGTGAAAAAGTTTGATTTTTTTAAATCGTAGGAACGGTTTTTAACACGGTTTCTTAACAACTTTTTTAAAAATTAAAAAAAAAATAATTCAAGAATGCAGACATAAGCACAAAAATAAATTACTTTTAAAAACAAAATTAAAAAAAATGAGGACTGGATCGCACGTACTTACTCTTATGTGCTTAATTATATTGGAAGTCAAGATCTTTGATCGAAACAAGTAATATTTACGTACAAAAGTAACACGTTATGAACTTATAAATAGTGTCAAAAACACAACCCTAAACGGTTTTTAGTATATTTCGAAAATTGTAGGAGGGATTTTGATAAAATCCTGTCTTTTTTTTTTAGTTTTTTGTTTTTTTTTTTTTTTAATTTTGGTATGCAGTTTTCAAGAATTTATTAATATACATGTGATTATAAAATTTAAAATAATTTTTTTGATTAGTTTTAAGAATATTGATTTTTCAAAAAAAAATCAAAAATAAATTTTAATTAAAAAAAAGTAACTTAAAATTTTGATATGCAGAACTAATTTGACTACTAAATCTCAAAAAATTTAATTAAAATCGTTTGAGACCAACAGACAGACAGATATACAGACAGATAGACAGACAGACAGATAGACGGACATTTTTTGCCAATGACTTTTTTAGGCTTCTCTATGATCGTAATTTCATGTTTGATTGTTATATCATTTTGTTTATATTCATGAATCCTAAACTTGCCTTATAGTCAATATAATCGGAAGTTAAAATCACTTACCCGTTTTCAAAATATTGATATTTCAAAACAATTGCTATTTTTTTAATCCACAAAAAAAAGTTTTTGAAATATTTTTATATGGAATTTTTTAGGCTACCTACATCTTCCTGGATATCAATTTTGATTGTAATCGTTAACCAGTTTTAGAGAAAATCGAAAAAACCTCCTTTAACATGATCCACACCTTAGGTATATACACTGATTATTTTTCCTAAAAATTCTTCGAGCCGTTTTCGAGAAAAATAAGGCTTTACTTAACAGTTATACAATACAGACAGATAACGTCTTATAAATCGATGACACCCTACACACACGAAATGACATCACTCAACCTCACATTACTTTTTGCGTTTCACGGAACGGCCTAAGCACAATGCTCACGTTACATTTTGCGTTTCGCGGAACGGCCTAAGCTGGAAAATTATTTCATAATGTATAAGAGACTTTGTACGTATTCCAATACTAGCTGTTTTGGCACTAAGTGAGACTGAGGTTGGAGTAAATACTGATTTATCATGCTCTACATGGGTATAGCTTGGTGCCACTACTTTTATCCCGTCATAGTCTCGTTTATGTTCAGAATGATATTGCTTGCCAGAGCCTACCCCAAAAAGGGCAATTTTCAAACACGGACTTTAACTTCTTGTGGCTCAAATTCACTGTCCGCAAACTGATCATTTATTATTGATTTATTTATAAGTGTCCAAATCTTGACAGTTATTCGACTTGTAATGAGTTTTATGCACTGTCTGATGCCATCTCGGAAATTGTTTCCGTTTGTCCTCGCACTGAAATCGTTATTGCTGGCGATTTCAATGTACACAATTCTAATTGGCTCCGCTATTCTGCTCAGACCACACCCGAAGGAAGTTATATGTCTTCCACTCATCCAGTTAAAGATAAACTTCCCAACGTTTGGCAAAATGAGAAAGTCAACTGGGACGGCCTAAATATATTTGTCCGTAACTTACACTGGTCACTATGCTTCCTCGATAGTGACATTGATGTCAGTGCTGAAATGATTACAAATGTGATTCTTCTAGGGATGCATGCTTTTATTCCTAACAGAGTAAAATGCATCAAACCTAAAGAAAAGTCCTGGTTTAACTCTGAGTGTAAAGAAGCTACCAGGCTCAAAGAAGTAAGTTTCCGATCTTACACAGAGGAAAATCAGAAAAAACGCAAAAAGCTAGGAACTCATGCAACTCCATTATTGAAAGAACTAAATTTTTGCATTTTTGTCCAGCCTGTGCCTAAGAAAGGTGACCACTCCTCAAAAATACGTGCTTTTGGGATCGATGATACTCTTGTTCGTTGGATTAGAAACTATCTTCTGGACCGTCCAATACAAGTTGTATTGGATGGATTCAAGTCTGATTCCAACAAAATACATGCTGTTGTGCCCCAGGGCTCCGTTCTGTCTCCTGTCTCCTCATATTTATAAATGATTTTCTGTCTGTTACTTCTAATCCACTATACTGTTTGGCTGACGACTCTACACTCAACTTTTCATATTCGTTCAACGATTCTCGTCCTTCGCTTTCGGACGTGGAATCGCAACGGTACCGTATGATAAGCTCATTAAACTCCGATTTACACAGCATTGTTAAATGGAGTAATAGAAATGGTGTGGAGTTTAATGCTTCGAAAACTCAAAACTGCCCTTTTTCTTTAAAGCTAAACATACCCCCATTGCCATTGTCCATGAATGGCACCTGCATCGATGAAACCGAAAAGCTTTCAGTACATACCGAGTGTGTCATCGACGACCTACGTTGGAACGAGCATACATTTGAGATCGCAAAAATCCTGCTAAGTGCTTAGGTTTTCTGTATCGATTGAAAAAGTTTTTTTTCCTTCTGATCTGGCTACAATTTATAAAGCGATTATACGCCCAAAACTTGAGTAGGTATAACTCACACCTCTGGGCAGGTGCTTCTCAAGCACCGAATTATAACTGTTTCGGAAACAATTGCTCCTCTCGAACATCAACGCAATGTTTCATATCTTTGCTAATTTTATTGTTTCTTTAATAAAAAATGTTCACTCGAAGTAGCCAATTGCATTCCCCCCCTAAACCTTGAGCCCAATTTCGGACGTACCGTGAAATATAGGGATTCTTTCAAGGCAAGTTTAGGATTCGTGAATATTAAAAAAATTGAGATAACAATCAAACATGACATTACGAGCATAGAGAAGTCTAAAAAATTGATCGAGAAAAAATGTCTGTCTGTCTGTCTGTCAGTATGTATCAAAAGCTGCAGCCTAAATGGCTTAAGCGATTTTCTTCAAACTTGGTGTGTGTGATTCTTTTGGTATTCCTCAGAGGGGAAATTGAAATTTTATTATTAGGCCTAAAAATAACGGTAGGGGAGTGTGGGGCTTAAAGTAACACTTTTTAGGAAAACCTATGTAGCTCCTAGGATTTTGAAAATAAGTCAGGCAAAACTTTTTTAAATTTAAGAACCATGTTTCAGCTAAAAGATCCACCAAAAAATTAAACAAAGTATGCTCGAAAGATGTCAAGATATTGCAATGAAAAAAAATAACGTGTTGTTTCAACTTACCCCTACAATGGGGCTAGTTGTAACATAAGTAGATATTTTTAAAGAAAATTATTATTTTATTAAAATCTGATAAGAAAAAAACATAACATAAACGTTATAAAGAACTCTTGTATTGCCTCTACCATAGAACAAACCATGGCATGCATGAGCCATTAACTCGCATGAAAAGGTTGTATAATACCAATCACCTTCAAATTGATTTTAATTTGAACCAAAAGCAGTTGATACAAAACTTAATAACCAGTGTTCCACGAGCATGACTTCTATTTGTTATATGTTTTATTTATCGTATTTTTATTTATTTTTAATTACTATTTATTGTAAACGTGTCTGTGAACCGTCTTTCTTTAATATTAGATAAAGTTTTTTATTTTCGGAACTTACCGCGTTATCAGAAATATTTTCTTATTTATTTCTACCCGACGTTCCGAAGAAGTTTCATACTTCGTGGTCAAGGGATGAGACTTTCTTTAAGTTTGTAAACATTTTTATTTTGTTTTTTTTTGTTTAAATATTGTTCATTATTTTTTTTATAGTTAATACATGAATTGTTAATTTTTTTTGTGTTTATCTTCTAGCCTACGTTCTTTTTGTGTTGGTGTTGGGTAGTTTCTAACTGCTAACACCTGCATTCATGATGAAGAGCGTAAATAAGTTGCGTACATATGAGTTTGCTCTAAACTTAGTACCACTTGACCTCTAAAATGCAACAAAAAAAAAATAACTCCTAATGCAATTAAATAAAACTTATGCTAAGACTATATATTATTTAAATATGTTATGTAAAAAACCGCCATAGTTTAAATAAAAAAATAAGTTAAAAAAAAAAAAATCACCATTCATTTATCAAAAAAACAACTTAAATATAGGACTAGGAAGAAGAATCTTCATCCGTGTCACAGTTGAGGCATACGTGTACACAAAGAGGGCCCACTTTTTGCATATTATTCGCTGAACCCAATTTTCCCCTGGCAAACTTTCAGAAAATGCCCCACAAGAAACGATACAAAAATTTTGCTGGCCATCATCATCTTCTGATGAAGAGGCTAATGCCCTTTTCTTCATCTGTTGTTTTTGTTTGTTTGTAGGCCCTTTGCTTGGCTCCGTTCTTAGCTCTCTTTTTGGCTCCGTTTTGGCCAAGACTTTGTTTCTTTCCTCCAAAATGGCTGTTTTCTCGGGTATATCCGTCAAAATTGCAGCTTTTCTTAACCTACGGGTTACATTTTGTTTCATTGCTCTGCCTTTGGGAAAGGCCTTATATGCTCTGGCGTAAAATTATTTGTTTTTAGTCCGGATCCGGATGGTCCCGGTGAATATTGAGGTATCGGAATAGGGTCCAATGATAAACCTGGTTCAGTAACTGAAGACTGTGCCACTGCAAGTAATAATTTGTCAGGTTGCTCCAGAACGAATGGTTGCTCGTCAATGGCTCCTCCTGTTTCAGCTTGTTGTTCCACACAAGGAAGTGTGTTATCAGATTCTGTTGGATTTGGCCGATCAGTAACAAACGCCAACAAGAAATCGTGATCCTGAAAAATGTATTCGTTTTCATACACAATTGTCCACACTTGTGGCGACGCGACGGCGAGGACTTTATGCTATGGACCATTTTCTATTTATCTAACACTCATTTATGACGCGACGGTGAGGAATATCACATGGAAACTTTTTCTTTTTATGTATCACACACAAAAACGAATGAAAAAAAAGCTCTCGATCGTTGTTGTTCACAGCGATCAGTAAAAAAAAAGTTAGAAACCTGCTATTTTTTGGGACCACACACAGAACTTCTCTTGTTGACGCCCAATTAACAACTGAAGAAGGTACGCTGATAGATATGGAAAGGATGAACATTTCTCTCCTTCACGCGATTCTTAATTTTAAGGGAACCCTGTTTTTTTTAGCAGTTACTTCTTTCCCCTGTTACTTTAAGCCCCACTCCCCCCTACCTTACATATGACCTTTCAGGATAATCTTATTTTTCACGAAAACGGCTCCAACGATTTTAATGAACATTTTTGAGGATGTTTTTGGTGGTATTGGCTATCATTTGATCAGAACCACATATACGGGAAAAGTCTATTAACGGGACCTTTCATGTAATTTTTGTCTTTCTCGGTAACGGCTCTATGGATTTCTGTAAAATTTTATATTCGAAAAGATCTAGGAATCAAAATTAATTCTGCATATCAAAATTTTGAACAACTATTTTTTTGAAATAAAAATTAATTTTTTTTTTTGAAAAATCAATATTTTTAAAAATAATCAAAAAATGTTATTTAAAATTTTTTAATTACATGTATATTAATAAACTCTAAAAACCTGCATACCAAAATTTCAAAAAACTAAAAATAAAAACAGGATTTTATTAAAACCGGCCCTACAATTTTCGAAATACCTGTGTATGACGTGTGATGGCGTACTTCATTTTCACTAAAAACCTTTAAGTATTATCGTTTTGATACTTTTTATAAGTTCAAACTGTGTTATTTTCAACGTAAATGTTACTTGTTTCTGTCAAAGATCTTGCTTTCCAATGTAATTAGGCACATAAGAACAAGTACGTGCAACCCAGTCGTGCCCATTTTTTATTTTTGCATTCGGAGATTGCCTTCAGCTTATTTCATATTTTTGATTGATAACTTCCCAAGGCTTGTAATTGGTAATGCTAATTTCAAAACTCATTCGGAACAAATGTTTGTATGCTGTGCGTACATTTCTTTAAAGTCACACAATCAACACTGTAACCAAACCACGCTTAAAATAACTGAAACTTATTACTTTGAACCATAAATTATGGTATACTAAAAAATCATATATAGGTAGAGGTATTATGTTTTATATATTCAAATCGAAGCGAATCACAGTGGCGGACTTAAGGTCAGTGCCACACAGGGTTACATTTCATTAGAATACTTATTGTAATAATTATTTCTTTTTTATTAACGGTACAATTTATATACATATTATTGCTTGAAGTTTTCTATGAAATATCCACTACATCAGAAATATTATATCAAAGAATATAGAATTAATTCTATATGCCTTATTATTATGACTGCTGATTTGTATTCCACAACGTCTCTATAATCAATTTTGCAAACAATTTTACGAAATTAAATGTTTAGAGAAAATATCATTATGATGAAATTTTGAACAGTTTTTAAGCTGATAATATAATATTAATGAATTGATGGCTGTAAGATAACAAAAAACTAGAAATTAATTACCCTAAAATGTCATACACAAAAAATATTGCATAAATATACATAAAATATAAATAAATTAATAAATATTAATAATAAATAAATAATCAAAAAAAATCTAACAATCAAAAATGACATTACGATGATAGAGAAGTCAAAAAAAGTGGGCCCGGAAATTCCGTCCGTCTGTCTGTCTGTCTGTCTGTCTGTCTGTCCGTATCGATATCAACAGCCTAAACGGTTGGGCCGATTTGATTCAAACTTGGTATATAGTATTTTTTTAGTGCTCTACCCGACAGTTTTTGGAATTGGCATTCTAGCTCCAAAACTAACGGTACCTGCCATATAACTTTTAATGAAAAACTTATTTTTCTCGAAAACGGCTCCTACGATTTTGATAAAAAATTCTGAATGATGTTTTCTATGCAAAATCTATCTTTCAGTTTTAATGGATTTTTCAGAAAAAGTTTTATAACGGTACCTCCTGTATGACCGGTTTTTTTTTAAATCAGACTTTCTCGTCTCTCTTTTTTTAATTTTAGTTTAAACTATAGATTTCTTAAAATTGACATACTCAAAAAAATTTTAAAATATGTTTTCGAAAAGTTTTTCAAAAAAAACATTTTTTTGATTTCATAAAAATTTGTCCCCAAAATTTTATTTCATATAGCTCGGCTAAGACCTAGCCATTAGTCAAATAAAGAAGATGACAACCTACAAACATACCTACGTATTTTAAAGCATTTCATCATCATAAAAGCACACAGAATATATAAGGAGCCTATGATAAACACACAAAAACAACTAACAAATAAAAAAAACTATTCGATTACTACTGAATGCAAAAGAAAAAATCAAAAGTTTACATCTTCCTATAAATAAATAAAACCACTGTGTTAACTTTTAATATTATCTCTATACCTACTCGCTTAACACTAGTTGGAACGTGTATCTTAATTTTAGGACCTACCTTCCTTCCAACCTTATTATAGGTACCTGTTACCCTTAATAGCTACCCACACCATACGTTTATCAATCTATCAAACATAATTAAACTATTTTAATTAATTTGATTTCAAAAAGTAAATTATTGTTATTGGGACCTATATAGGTCCTTATACCTAACATTATTGCCCTACTCCTGATTCCAGCGAATCTTCCAAAAGTCCTTTATATCTTTCAATTAGCAAATTATATTATAAACAGTAAACAACAAGTGGAAAGATAGTGCACTAAAAAACTGCAAAAGCTAATAATCCTATATATATATGTGTTTATCCCTTTATCGTAACGCATGTTCGTTCGAGCTTCAAACCACAACGATTCTAAGGAAGTTGCACGTCAACAAAACATTAAAATTAAATCTTTGTCAAAAAGACGACTGTACCTAAAAAGGATTAGCACACGGGAGCAAGTACGTGCGACCCAGTCGTGCCTTTTATTTTTAACAGCTTTAAAAAGATTTCCAGCATGTAGAGCTTATTTGCAGTTTTGGAATTCAAAACATATTTGGCAGCTCTTTTATATCTTTAGTCTTTTTGCACTAAACTTTAAATAGTTAAAAGTATCCCTGAAAAATCGTTCAACATTGCTATAGGATAGATTTGTAAGCAGCATTATTTATAAGGTCTACCGAATGACTCGATTGACCCAACTTAAATATATCGAGAGTATATTGCCTTAACATTCCGTTTTTTGACCTATCATAACTGCTGCGTTGTGTGATGCGAAACCAGAAAATTTGGCAAGGGGATCTCGTTTTCTTCCGAAGCCGATATTTCCATTTTCTGGCTCAGCCAGCGAACACAAATACATAAAATGACTGAAAACATTTATATCCCCGACCAATGTAGTACTGCTCAGACCTCCCAAAAATTGTGCGATACATTTCCAATCTGGCACATGTTACCCAAACAGGATTCAGTTCTTTTAACAAGCACGCCTTTAGTTGAAGGGGTAGAACAACAAGAATTACTAACTATTTTCAGGTTTTCGTATTGCTTGCGGCATGACCAAGGGAAGGTAAATCCAACGGCACAATTCGTGTCAACAATACTATGGTTAAATTATTTTGTATTGCGTTTAGAAGTTCAGTTATTCTTTCGAACAAATTTATGATTTATTTCAAATAGTGTCCAAATTATAGCTCAATATCTAAAAAGTGCCCAAAAACAAATAATTTTTTTAAAAAGAGGAGTCCATGTGTCCGAGTGTTCAAAAGGTGTCAAATTGACACTAAGGTGTCCCGAAGGTAACACTTCATACAATATTGTCAATATAATATTTAATAAACATGTAAGCAGAACAAAAAAAAAATACAAATTAAACTTCTTCTGTTGAATAAATCAATTGCGGCACCCTGTTCATAATTTAACTAGTTTGTACTAAAGTCCGACCATGTGAAAAGGTTTGGAACATAATGCCTCTCCTTGAATAGCTTGAAATTGTAATTGTTTCCACAATTAATAGCAATTCATCACCTTTCTGTCATATGCTAATTACAATGGTAAACCGGATGAAAAGGGTAGATAGAAAATAAAGTACATGGTTATGGGATTATTAACAGCAAAATGTCATCAATTGCGAGAGTTTGACAGTGAAATGATATCGTGAATTAATAGTCTTTCCTAAAATGACTTCTATTGTTTGTATGTATAGTTCGAAAAAGGGATTTGAATAACAATGTAGTCACCAAATCGATTTTTCAGGCCACGTGAGGTGTAACAAAAATTAATCATAGTGAGTGACCACAAGTTTTTTTTAACTGTAATATGCAATTAAGTTACTTCCTAATGCTATTTCTTTTTTGTATTTCAAAGCATCAGAATCAGATGAGAAGAATACAAAAATCAGTGCGAAACCAAACTTATATTTGAGCACAAATTGACTCATAATAATTACACATGTCGGGTGGGTCACAATCCTTTTATGAAAGGGGATTGATTGATCATGATGCTATTTATAATGACCAAAAATTCTAGTTGTTAGAAATTTGCAACATATATATTTATCTCCAGATTGTAAGCGAATAAGTTTAGCTGTAGTGTATGAATTCAGTATTTGAAACATCTCAACCTGCTATAGCCTTGGAAGTTGAAGCAGAGCTCGATAACAAAATTCCAGTGCCACAGACTCGCGTCAGAAGAAAACTATTTTTTTTGTGACCCGAGATTTGGATCCCAAACTCGAAAAATCAAATACAAAACCAAAGTGGGTACCATCTTTTTAATCTCTCGATACCATGTTGAGTATAAAGAATCGCCCATTTTGTTGCAAATAGATCATCTTTACAAAGAAGGGATGGAAGACCTATTACGGTTAGACTCAAGACTGATAGTAACTGTATCTATGAGTTAACAAGCCAGACACTGTTGAAGGATGGTTGAGTATGATTATGGCCACTGCGGACTTGACACCGTCCCAAACGTGCTTTTGGTCTTGGATGAATTTGTGCCTGGCGCGAATTATGTCGTGGACGACGTGAACCAAAGAAAAAATAAACACAACGTCTAGATTCTTTGACAACCAAATTAATTGTATTGTACCTCTATAAATTTTCTTTTAGTTTTCCTTATATTTCCTGATTCATGATTTTATTGAAGTGTATAAAGCGAAAAATAATTGTTTTCTTCGAGTTTTATATCCTTTTAATAGAAATCAATAACTTATTAATAAAATTTACAAGTGTACGTACACTTTTGTTAAACAAACAGGATAGTCTGAGGAGTATCTCCATCCTAGACTGCAGGTTGTAACTTGGGATAAATTAAAGTGTCTCTCGGTGAAATGCTCTAATGCACGCCCCACAAAGATTCAGGGATGCCACGGCAAACTGCGAAATGCAGTCTCGCGGCGTCAAATGCAGTGAGAATCACAGTGTTGGGGAGTGTAAAGTCGGGCAGGACAGGGTCGAAGACAAGACTCATCTAAAATGTGTACTGTGTGTTGGCGAGGGGCACCCTGCTAGCTATCGGGGCTGTCCTAATTTCAGCACATGAAGCAAACAAAAGCTCCGAAAGTGGTGCAGAGGCGGCCAGTTGTCGCTCCTGCTCCGGCGGCCGATGTGCCCCAAATATCTTACGCTCAAATGGCATCAGGCAGGGGCAACAACAACGGTACAGCCACAACCAAAAACTGCCAAACAGGCCCCGTGCCCACGGCACGTGTTGTCCAGGCATATATGATGCCTATAATGCTGGCCATTCAGGCCCAGTTAACTAGCCTACAACAACAGCTCGGAAAGCAAAAGAAAAGACTAGACCGTGTCTACGCTAGGGTGTAATGTAAATAGATAAATATAGAACATTTTCAAAATTCAAACAATACTATACCTCCTCCCCGCTTCAAAAGGAACCAAAAATATAATAATTATATTTTCAAAATAAGGTTTTGACTTTCGACTCTTGCAACTCTTTCTAAACGTGTTGATGTAGTTTAATATTAAATACTAGCAAATCTGCCCCGCGATGCTCGAGTAATAACATACCTGTTTTGGATCCCAACAACAGCACTACCTATAGCACCCAAGTATATCTAGAAACAAGCAACTAAACAAACAAATATAAAACAAAGTTTTTTAAGATCGGTGTTTTTTTTTATTTAATATTGTCTCTGAAACAATTGCCCCTCTAGAGTCTAGAACACCGACGCAATGTTTCATGTCTCCCCTTATTTTATAGTTTCTTTTATAAAAAAATGTTCAACCGATGTAGGCAAATGCATTCCTCCCCTTGAAAGTTTCTTCTATAATAATACTCATCACGCAACGAATAATCATCGGTTCACCCTTGAGCTTGATTTCTGTATTTACCCTACATATCTTTCTAATGCTCGTGTAGTGTAGTTAAATTAAAAGGGAAAAAATAGGTACAGGGAAAAATCCATTTTACAGTATGTCCTGCCTAGTGCCACCTATTCGGTGAAAAATTTTCTAAAGGCTTTTTTTGATTATTTTTATTTCAATATTTGAACAAAAGAGACCTCAACACCACCTTAGGGGTAGCTAAAATAGTCTTAGTTACTCCTTATACATCATCCTATAATTAAGAATTTTCGGAACAAAATACAAACCCCAGTGACACCTAGTGCGTAAAATCGGTGCAAAAATACGTTTTTTCGATAAAAAAAAAAACGACACCAGTATCACCTAGTGGGCACCAGCTATCTGTCAGTGAAGGCCCGTCAAAATCAGTACAACTGTTTCCGAGATTAGCCGAAACAAACCGACAGAAAGACGGACATACAGACAGACCAAACATTTTAAAAATGTGTTTTAGTTATAGGTAAGTACCGTATATAATTTCACGTGCATCTTATAATAATCTGTTTTTTTTTTTTATGTTAAAAACAGACACTTCAATTTATATTAATATATAATAATATGTAAAGATAATCCGTTTTGATGTTGAAATTTCAAAATTAAAAAGAGAAAGGGAAATTAATGTTAGATTCTAGAAGTTCTAAGGAGAAAATAGAAAAAAGAGACTATAAAGAGGACGTATAAAAAAACATGTTCTGTTTAAAAGAGATGTTCTGAAAACCCTAGTCTACGCTTTCTTTCCCAGCTTAGGGCAGTTTAGATCTTAATGGGCGTGCTGTACGAGAACCCCTTTAAAATATTGGCTGTGAATGTAAATTCACTGATAAGGACCGAGCGTAGAGCAAATTTGTTTATATTTTTGCATGATCACAGTCCAGATGTCTTTTTGGCTAGCGAAACCAAGCTAAACCATAAACATAAATTGACTCACAGCAATTACAATATCTTAAGAAGAGTCCGGCCTAACTCCGTTCAAGGTGGAGGTGTTGCAATCTTTTTACGAAAAGGCATAAGTTATAAAGTCATAAATAATAATGAAATGCGTAGATTCGGGTCGCTAAAAAACCTGCACTGCACACTGTCAATCTTTTTGCTACAGATAGACCATCGGTTACTGACTCTGTGGGTAAACAGACAAGAAACTGTTTACGGACGGTTGAGTACGACAGTGGCCACTGCGGACATGCTGCTGTTATAGAGCTTCCGAACGAGCTTGTAGTGTTAGATGAATGAGTGTCTGCGCGCTTCTAAAATGTTAGTAAGGCACACTGGACACGTTTCTACAACGCTTTGACAAGAGAACTCCACTCGAACGACATTTCGCCTTCTTCAATAAATATGTGCTTAAGATGGATGGTATTATAAAACGAACAATGGACAGAAAAATCACACGATACAAAGAACAAAACGCAACTGAAATTTACAACAACGCGACAATAGAAGCACTACACAGACAAAAAAGTGGACGTCTGACAAGATTAAGACTCTTGTACCGGCGATTCACCTGTAGATGATCTGGAGATTAGGAAAGTGAAGTCGTCGATAAAAAATGTTCACTCGTTCTTAAAACAAAACTATCGATTGTCTATTAATTCATACTGGGATAACAGATTTCAGGCCATTAATTTTAGTGACCCAAGTATGTTTTCTGAGATAAAAAAAATTTTTAGAAAGAACAATCAAAACCATCTTACATGTCTTAAGCTTCAGAGAACGACAGACAACGAAAACATACTCCACAGGAATAGATCTGGGGAACGCCGCGCCGTCTTGGACGACCATTTCTTTATGATTGAAGATCCGTTGGAGAAGGTTGAGACAGTAGGAACTTCTGTATAAGATGAACGAGCCCATTTGGCCGAATCACGACCTGGAGAACAAAGCTCTGCTGAATCACGTTTACCTTGGAAATAGCATCACGTAATGCCGATCTGAGAATCTTGTTATACCGAGTTCAATGAAGACAATCTGGTAAGCGCCACATCTGCCGAGCAAAATTAAACAAGTTCCCTGCTCATCTCTAAGGTCGAACTCCGATCATCAAATCAATAAAGAAAAGCAAGTCAGCAGGAGTCGATGGTATACCCAATATTATACCACGATTTCTCCCTGAGGAAGGAATAGACATGTTATACACAACACTGTTCTACAACTCGCTGAATAATGAATATTATCCAGTGAGTTGGAAAACAGCTGTTGAACATCCTCTCTTTAAGGCGGAACATGACAAAATCCATGTTGCGTATAAGCTAGTATCTGGTGTCCAATGCTACAATGCTAAGAATCAATGCAGAGGCGAATGTACGCCTTATAAACAGTAGCCAGATATAACGGTGAGAAGTATTTCTTGCATCGTTTAAGAAAACCTAAGCATTTCGCAGCATTTTTGGCGATGTCATATATGTGTTCATTCCACAGAAGGTTGTTTGTGATACACATGCCTAGAACACAAAGCTGTTCAGTTTCCTCGATGCAAGTACCACTCATGGATAGTGGCAGGCAGCATTGAGTTTTTGAAGCATTAAATTCCACACGATTAATATTTATCCATTGAAAAATGCTGGCCAGAACAGAATTTAATGAACTAATCATACGTTGCCGTTGCAGTTCCACATTCGAAGAACAGGGAAGTGAATGTGGAAACGAGTATGAGAAGCTGAGGGTACTGTCGTCAGCAAAACTATTTAATGGATTAGAAGTCTTAGACAAGAGATCATTGATAAAAATAAGGAAGAGTGTCGGAAACAGAACGGAGCCTTGGGGCACACCAGCATTTATTTTATGACTATCAAACAGAAAGCCATCCAAAACAACGCGAATTGAACGTTCCGAAAGGTAATTTCCAATCCATCGAGTAAGAGGTTCGCCGATTCCAAATGCACGCATTTTCGATAAAAGAGCTTGATGCCAAACTCTATCAAATGCTTTTGAAATATCAAGTGCAATAATCTTACTTTCTCCACAACGGTGTAAAGATTGATTCCACTGTTCGGTGAGATATACCATCATATCACCAGTGGACCTATTGCTACGAAAACCGTATTGCCGGTCATTTAGAAGTTTCCGTGTCTCAAGATATTTCTTAATCTGATAGTTTATCAGCGTTTCCATGACCTTGGAAAGAAGGGATGTAAGTGCAATTGGTCGGTAGTTAAAGGGAGATGAAGATACGCCTCTTTTAGATATGGGCTGGACAAATGCAGTTTTCCATCCTCTTGGATAGAAACCACAGTGGTTTTGCCAGCGTGGAAGCACAACTCTTCAAAACTATAGGGGAAATCCTATCCGGGGCAACGGATAAAGATCTCGATATTCACAAATCCGCAACTGAAGGAGCGCGAAAAAAGATTTGTCCCATAAAATCATTTACGTTATCAAGTACAGGAGGAGCCATATCACACTGAGGCAACGTTGAATCAGCTGCAAACAATGTTGCAAATAAATCAGCTTTCGCTTGGGAGTTGACCACAGAATTGTCATTATGGACAAGCGTCGGAACCGAAGACGAAGTGGAGTTATGTATGTTTTTTACGAAGGACCAAACATTTTTACTTCCTTTAGGACATGTTAATATTTGTTGCCTTAAATTTTGCTCGTGTAAAAATTTAAGAGCATTGCAGGTCTTACTGGCTTGTTTAAACTTCTTCATATCAGCACTACAATCTACGTCACTACCGAGGAAGAATAGTGACCAATTAAAGTTATTAAATAAATTGTTTAAACCTTCCCAGTTGGCTTTCTCGTAGCGCCATACGGTTCTTTTTGGGATGTTTACTTTAACTTTTAAGCATTGTATATACATTGCCTATAGTACTATCATGAGACGAGAAAAAATCTTTTTCCCTAGAGCCGCTTGGAGTGCTGGTGTAGGACATTTTATTTGAGTGAGAGAGAATTAAGAGCATGGTTTTTAGTGTTATGCTTTGTGCTTAGTTTCCTGCGCATGTGCAATGTGACAATGTGAGGCAAGAAAAAACCGAAGGAGAACATGAAATAATTCAGTATCTTGTTTTGTTCATTGTATATATGTGTATAAACTGCTAGCAGTTTTGAAGTTAATATACAATGGTTTCGCTTAGCTGAGGCGAATAGTTTTTTGTAAGGATTTATACACGATCCAACATTTTCATTGTTTACGTTTTTTTTATATGGAATATGTAATATGAGAACTGGTTCTCACATAAGCATTTATACATGCGTACGTCATTGACCAGACTTTTGGGTTGAGTTTTTTAGGATTTTCAAGTTTTGTACAAGCACTACCTACATACATATTTGTCATATTTGTACATATATACATCATTGACCAGACTTTTGATTCGAATTCTTTAGGATTTTCAATTTTTTTACTATTATGAAGGTTGTCGTCTTCAAATAATGTACACATTCATTCTTGAAATTTAAACACAAACTTACTTCTTGCTATATTTATACAAAGATACAAACGTCCTTGCAGTGGATGGATTTTTGTTTTGAATTTAACTTTCCATACAGATAGGTACCTACATATACATATAGGTACATACATATGTATATATAAGTATCTATCTGAATGAACTATGTGCAGAAATTCAATCAAAAATTGTTTGCAAATTGATTTATATTATTATTGATTGATTATATATTATTGATTTATAGTAACAAAGATCTTTTGTTTGTTTGAGGTTTATATAATAGGTACTAGTTGACCTACCCAGCTTAGCTCGCGGGAAAGAAATTTATAGTTAAACCAAAATATTTCTTTGTACTAATCTTCTATAGAATTGCTAAAAATACCACGGGTTTTTTACATTTGTAATACCTAATTGTTTAATTTTAACTTGCAATTATTATAGGTAGGTACTAAGTACAAGTTATGCATTCGTGCAGAAAAAAAAATTGAGATAACAATCAAATACCTATAACATTACGATGATTACGAATGCATAACCAAAATTGATATTCAGAAAAATGTAAGTACCTAGCCTAAGTAATCTAACACTAAAATATATTTATATAGGTATATTTAAAAATAACGGCAACATTTAAAATAATGTGTTATACCTTTTTTAAAGCCAAAAGTCTGTTCAATCATATTATTTTTTAAACAAAGAATTTCAGAAAAAAATAAATATACATATAAAAGGCACGACTGGGTCGCACGTACTTGCTCCTGTGTGCTAATTTGTTTATTTAGGGGCAGGTGTAAGCTTTCGTTTTCTCGATTGAAATTTTTGCATTCAGTAGTAATCGAATAGTTTTTTACTTGCGATTTATAGGGACTAAGGCAAGTTATGCATTCGTAAAAAAAATTCTAACAATCAAACATGACATTACGATGATAGAGAAGTTAAAAAAGTGGGTCCAGAAATTCCGTCCGTCTGTCTGTCTGTCTGTCTGTCTGTTCGTATCGATCGTAATGTCATGTTTCATTGTTTTCTAATTTTTTTTTTATATTCACAAATTCTAAACTTGCCTTATAGTCCCTATAATCGCAAGTAAAAATTGAAAAAACTTCTGTGTAAAATGTCAAAATAACCTTAAGTTCTAAATTTGAAGATGATTGGCTCATCGGTTTAGGCTATAGTCCAAAATACATCCGTACAGACAGACCTACAGACAGACGGACAGAATTTTGCCAGTAACTCAAATATGTTTCTCTATCATCGTAATGTAATGTTTGATTATTATCACAATTTTTTTATGTTCACGAATCCTAAACTTGACTTATAGTCCCTATAATCAGAAAGCTACTTGTGCATAAAATTTAACATCAACGATAACGAAGCCAATGAAATGAAAATTCAAAAAATAAAATCATTTTCGATCCTCTTCGTTGTTCACCGTCACCGAGAACAGGATATACACAATACACATACACATGTGCTTATTAAGTTTTCCTTGTAAGTATCTCCCTCACCCTCGCTCACACCATCTACCACACCGACGACCGACCGATCGACCTGAATTTAGCTGAACATTTTATCAAAGATAATAACTATACCAAGTATACCTACGTAAATACATACATTATGTATGTATGTATGCAGGTACATACCTAAATATCTACCTACCCTCGAAAGTTTTATATGAAAAAAATATAAAACTCAAAATAAACTTATCAACCAGCTTAAACATATACCCACCCCCCAGACACCATTCATTTACAAAAGTCGTTTTTCTTCTTTTTTGTCATTCCTTTTTTAAAACTAGCCATCTCGTCACTCTGCTTGTGTGAAGCAATCCAGTTGTGCAAAAAAAAAACTATACTCGCATCATTGTATATATGTAAACTGCAAACTGCAAAGAGTAAAGCACATGTGCACAGAGTTTCTCTTAGAATTCTCTTTGTTCGCCTAGTTCGCCTCTTTTAATTTACCAAGTTAATTTTACCTAGAGCCGCTTGGAACGCCACGGTCCACATGTCACCATGATAGTACTATAGAAGTTCATATACAATGCTTTTAAGATGGAGCACGAGAAATTTGCCGAAATGATACAGTGGTCCGACGTTCCTAGAGGCGATAGTACATTGATGCTATACTTATCAGGATGAGATGTAAGAAACAAGTCTAAGGTGTATGCGGAATGACCTGCAATGTCAGGTATTCTTGTTGGCTCATCAACAAACTGCGTCAAGTTGTTCAGCTCTGCGAAGTTCTCGGTAAACCCTCCTTCGGTCGTTGGTCTGGTCAGAATAGCGAAGCCACGTAGAATTATAAACATTGAAGTCACCCGTAATAACGATTTCAGTGTGCGGGTATTTAGAAACAATTCTTTGGATGGTTCCAGACAGCGCATCGAACTGGTCAGAGGTCGAGTTACTGTCCAGATTCGGACTTCTATAAATAAAACATGTGTGGATTATATGCTTGTGGAGTTTGAATTTAAACCACATGAAATTAAAGTCTGTGCTTACACATTGACCATATTGTGAAAGAAGCTGGTAAGCAACATCATTCCTGACGTATACGGCTAAACCGTGGTAGGGAAAGAATAATGGCACTAAACTGTACACGTGTAGGATGAATTATAAAGGGTCAGAATTTTCACCTATTTGGGTGCCAAAACAGCTGGCCTGTTTTTCTCAGTGTGGACGTATGCTGCTTAGAAATTCTTTCTCAACCCCCGGATGTTGCTGTAATCGACGCGAAAATTACCCACCATTGAGAAAAACAAACATAAATGAAAAACCAAATCATACGAATTTTCTCAATTCAATATTGAGAATAAACGCCTTAAGAGCTTTTCAACAACACATTTCCATCAGTGACTAGGCCTTCATTGAATGTGTATTGATCCGCCTTTGGAAGATTAGAACAATAGAGAATTATACATATGATATTATCTAACTTAATCACTGCATATAATAAAAAAACAAGTTCTCCTAATACATGCAGTGTTTAAGCAGACTGTTTGAGATGATTGGGATGGGAGAAAAAAGGAATTTACCGCTCGCTGTGCTTGCCTTAAATTGATGCTTGTGTGCTTGATGAATTATTTTTTTTTTCTCTTTTTTTTTGGCTTTATTATTTTGTCACAAAAAAAAAACACTTGCACTGGCACTGCTGATTATATTACGCGATAAAGGGTTTTATGTAATTTTAAACAATTTCTTATTTTTTTATTTTTGGGTGGACAACAATTAAAACTTTAAAAGGTTGGACGCGACGGGGAATTTGCAACATAAAACACAGGATACACACACAGCGCGTACGTTGCCGATGGGAGGCAGATCGGCACCATGCCTTCATACTCTATGAATGTGTTTTTTTTTTTTCATTTTTAACTAGCTACTGACTTAAATTTCAGAAATTTTTTTATTGTTACTTTGTTGCGTTGACAAATTTCTTTCAGATATGCCGACAATTAATCAAAAAAAAAATTATCTGCAAATCATGCCAAATGGAGACAAAAGCAACTTGCAGCAGCCATTGAAGCTGTTCATGCAAAAAAAATGTCCTGAAAAGCTGCTTCAAAGCACTTTTTAAACCTTAAACGACGCCTTAATGTTCCTGACGCTAAAAAGCTAAAAAAAAAACAACAAGAAAATGTGTATGGTGCCATATAACCCCTAAACCGGTGCCATTTTTTAAGTAATTTTTTGTGTAATGTTTTTTATTTTTGCAAAAAAAATACATTTATTTGACTATGAATTTAAAATATGTTCCTATTTTTTTTTATCAACTAACTAATTTTATAATAAAGTTATTTTGGTTTTATATACAAATCTTTTTTATTTGGAAATTTATAAAGATAAAGAAAAATGGGTGCCATATCTCCCGACCTTACCCTAGTTTCTACATTTTCTTACATTTGTAAGTTAGTTGTACGCCGAAAGGCAATTAAAATTAAGAGCGCCTTAGCAGTAAGTTAGTTGTCAATAAAACAAATAAAAATAAAAAAAAAAAAACATATTCACTGCTTCCGTCTCAATTCTAACGTTGTATGTTTCCTAATTATTGCACTTCCTGCTATCAATCATCTGATTTACAATTTGCTGATGGCCACTTCAAAACTGTTATACCATCTTCGTTAAGCCAATTCTTCACAAGTAAAGCGGTATGTAACATATAACTAGAATTTTATGTGTATATATGTAGTAGCTATCTATAAACAAAAGAAAAGTTAATATACAATACATACATAAGTATATAGGACATTGCAAATCAAGGAAGCATGTATCTTACTATTTCTCATACACATCAGAAGGACGATTAAGGGATACCTACATGCTTCTGGTTTTCCATTTTCTAGTATTCCTCATACAAGCCTTAAATACACATTTGCTTCATACCTTCTTTCGACGAACCCAAATGTTTTCTGTTTTTTAGCATATCTTATTCCTTTTGAACTTTCCGCATAGAAACAAATTATCACCCTGTGAATTAACCTTCCACACAGATATTGGCACCAACAACACAATTAGCCCAGGATTTATCCTGCCTATATTGCATAGACATAGGCTTATCCTCAACCCCATTGTCCGAGTTCCAGAAAGAAAAACGAGACGTTTTAGTGAAAATAATTTCTTACTTGGTGATGTCAAAGTGCCGCATTAATTATACTACTTTTCAAACAAGGATAAAGTGTTTTGTTATGGGTGACACACCTCCCTCACTTCGAATTTCTTTTCTAATATTCTCATTTATATCCTCATTTTGCCGTTGTCGACGTTCTCGGTTGGTTTAGTCCATTGAGAATTTACACGTTCTCTTCATGACTGTGGAATTGTGTGTCCTTTCTCTCCTAATTTGTCATTGTCTGCTGGCTTGTTTGTAAGTCCACGAATATTTATGTGAAAGGTGAAATGCTTGAACCGTTAGAGAAAATAGTTTTTTTTTCTTGATACATAAAAGGTGCCCGGAGCTTGTCGGCTGTACTTCTTTGGTCGGAATTCCATGAAATTTGTTGTCCTCCTTCTTCAAAGGATGTGCCAAAGTAAATTTGCAAGGATATTTCCTTTTTTTTTTTGTTAAATTGAACAATGCCTTAGTTTTCCTGAGCCGAATTTTCTCATATCCTGTCATATGTATATAGTGAGTCAAAGTGGCGTTGAGATTAATGTCTGCTGTCAAAATACACAATTTGCCCTATTGTCCTCTCACACGCGGTCTTGGTTTTAAATGACTTCTTGGGAGAACTGATGTAGAAGGACCCGGACGAGTAACATAAATCACTGAATTGTTCATTAAAAGCTTGTGAGGGTAATAAATCTTCGAATTGTAAAATAGACAAAGAAAAATCTCGGAGAATAGTTTGGTTTGACAAGTAGTTCTGGCTCAGTATTAATTTGAGGCCACAAATCAATGATTTATGTATATGATTTTGTTTGATACAGGTTTAAAGAGCAAAGGCAAATAAATAACCTATTCGATAATGGACACTTTGTTTTGGATCATAAATATGCACTAGAATTTTAAATAGGGTCTGTTGTATGCTTAAATTATTTGAATGGATTTTATTTTAATGTAGTTTGTGAAACACTTTTATCAGGGTCCCATCTTTGTAAAAAAAGATTGTTAAATTTAATGGGCCAATAGTTTAGGAAAAGCATTCTTTTAATAGGTTTTTATGAGTTATAAATTAGTTTATAAAAGTATAAATATCTAAATATATAAATATGTACCTCTGTTTCAGATAAATTTAAATCTTTGTCTGTAAGTGCAAAGCCAATACAATGGAGTGTAGCGAAATGAAGTAAGATGTAAGAGAAGCTTGAACTAAATGAGGTATTAGTGTATCCATATAAAGAAACCTTATTTACGTTTCTTTTCTAAACGTGTCTCTTCTATTTTAGCTTAGCATCAAGATTCATGTAGATACTTTGATTGGTTAGCATGTGGTACCAAACTAGTAAATATGGAAAGATTGTTAAGATTATTTTGTGTGAGGTTAACATGTGATGATTTGGACTCTTTTAGCACAATGTGCAATTTCATTGCTTAGTTTATTATTTTATTAAGCATATTCTGTTGCTTTTCTAATGTGGTTTTAATTGAATCGGATGATGCAAATATATTATTTACAACTGTGGCTATCAAGACGTCCTTCTTCTTAAGGTATAACTCGAGTACAAAATAAGAATGACACTGGGTTAAGGACACTTCCTTCTGGAGCATCAGTATTTATTTCTTTAAATTCTGAATATTTCGTTTCAGGTTTAACTCGGAAAAGCCTATTTTCGAAGTAGAATTCCATTCCAAAATATAATATATATGTTTCTTGTAAGTCGTAAGCCATCATGCCATCCCCTCTAGGGATTATTTTTTTCGTTTTTTATTCTAAAGCAGATCTACATACATATATTGGGTTGCTACTTTTAGAACCAAATCGGTGTTTAGGAATAAATCGTTTTTGTTTATAATACAAATTGTATTTTTTTTCTTCACTTGATATAATGCCCTAACAAGGAGAAATGATTGAGTTCAATTATCGGCACCTACGCTCACATTCAACAATAGGTTAGGTTAGATTGAATGGGGTGATTATTCGGTAGCCGAATCATCTCACACGAATCTCAAGGATCCATTGCGGTCCCCAGAAGAAGGAGGAACAAGGTGCGGAGAAAGGAGGGGAATTGTGAGGATAATTAATTATGGGGACCCTTCTTAAACCATCCTGAAATATGTTGATGAATTTCAGAATGTTTTTAAGGGGATTTTTTAAAACTTTGTCTAATTCGTCGAAGAAGTATTCTCCGAGGGCTGTTTTCCTGGTCTGACCTAGGCCGGGGCATTCACAAAGGAAGTAATATGAGCCCTCCTCTACGAACGTCTTGACGTTTTCTGCAAAAATCTGATGTGCTAATGCCCATTCTACTCATTGGGCCTTCATTGAGTTGTGACCCGTAAGAACGCCATCCAAAAGGGACATTTGAGGTCTACCAAGCTTTTTAATGTAGGCCTTGATTGCCGCCTCGGTGTCTATGAAAATATCAATATTTTTGTTCTTCAGGTTAAAAGATAAAAGGAGTTTTGCGAGCACTTTTGTCTAAAAACACTATACTAAAGCTTGGCAGTTTTATAGATCTATTTAATGTTGGGTTTATCGAGAAGATGCCAGACCCTACCCTTGCTTCCGTTTTTGAACCGTATAGACCGATGAATGATTTTTGTTTATGTGTTTTCTTGTAAGAAAGTCTGTTAGTGCCACCGTGTTAAATTCTAATTGGTAGTTAGTCCTTAAACCACTTGTAGTACCAATACACGCTAGTCTTTGAATTTTTGTCATGGATTTGAGATTAGTTACCTTTTCAAGGCCAGGCCACCAAACCAAACATGCGTATGTCAAAATTGGCCTGATGATGACAGATTACGGTCTAATACTATCCCAAGATATTTGGTTGTTCCAGATATACGGAGTGGTGTCCCTTTAAATGTTATATTTGAGACGCTTCGTTTCTTTGTAAACAAAAATAGTTCCGTCTTAAGCGGATACACATCCAGTCCGCAGTTATCGGACCAGTTCTTGAGTTTATCAAGGGCAGCTTGCTGAAGTTCGCAAAGGGGGGGAATAAATATATCTGATGACATCAAGAAAATGGTGTCCGCCTAAGCCACTAATTTGACGCCTGTAAGACTAAGTTTGACTAGAATACCGTTGAAGACCAGTGACCAAAGCAGTGGTGATAGAACCCTACCCTGCGGTGCTCCTTTAAAAGTTATGACCGTAAGTTTCTTACCACTCAATTCTAAATTTACAATTCAATGATACACTAGCGTCCAGCTCTTGGAAAAAAGAACTAATGCTTGAACCTCAACGCTGCCGACCAGTGTCGTTATTTTAAACAGGTTGAGAGGCTAACCCTGCGCACACTTATTATTCATATTTAAGGTATTGTGTTTTTCCAAATGGGTGCAATACAGTAACTCTATTTTATTTACTATCATCCCTCCTCTCTCCAAGGTAATGGAAACGTTGTTTCGAAGAACGGAAGCTAATACCTGAACATACGTGTTCGTGAACTTTGTTTACCTATACCTCCAACCCAAAAATTTGCTGTGGTCTTTTAGACTATTAGGAAACGGGACGACTCGCATTTCTCGGTATGTGTATCATCATGCTTCTATTCAATTACCACATATATATTTGAGGTTGCAAGAAAATACTATGATTCTAATATGTTTGGATTCCGTAAGAAGATGCACGAAATTTGATACGGATACAATGTATAAGCCGTCCATGTTCGACAAAAGCTGGAGTACAATTTCCATATTTGAGCAGTTGTTTCAGTAACGCATGTACTTGATTTTCCGCATTTCACAAGAAAAATACGTATAAAGTTACATCTTTCTAATGACGAGTTTCAGGTTTTTTTTTGTTCTATCTTCATTTGTACAAACTGTGCTCCAATGAAAAAGCCTTTTGCATTGCTTCCATAGAAAACTTCCACCGTAATGCTTGCACTGTTAAGAATGTCCATCAGTTTACGTTGGAATCAAATATTGGACTTATAGTAGAGGTTAGAAATTCTTTCTTTAATCGCACCATACGAATGTGGAATGCTTTGCTTTATTCCTATTTCTACCTGCAAGGTGTTCAAACATTTTAAAACAAAAGAAATATTGGAAGCAAACCATAAAAATGGATAATCTCCCACTACAAACAGAGCAAATGATAGTGGGTGTGTAACGGGTGGGTTACCCCCCGCCCGTAGTTTTTCGAGTGTCACATCGTCGAATAAAATTTGAAAAATAAGTTAGTAACATTAACGTAGAAAAATAACACAATCTGGACTTAAAAAAATAAATTGCACGACTGGATCGCACGTACCTGCTCTTATGTGCGGTCGCAGCTTGGAATAAAATTTGAAAAATATTAAGGGAACTTCAAAGATTATAATCGATTTTTCTGACTTTTAATTGTTTGAAAAAAGTACGTAAAATTATTTTCAGCGGAAAAATTTAAACGCCATTTTATTTCTTTAAAAAATGTGAAAAAGTGTGAATTTTTTCTTTTCAAAATCGTTAGAGCCGTTTTTAAATAAAACGGTTTTTTTAACAACTTTAAAAAAAAAAAAACTAAAAAAATAATAATTTAAGAATACAAACTTAAGCACAAAAATAACGTACATTTAAAAACAAAATTAAAAAAATAAATCACTTACCCGTTTTCAAAATATAGATTTTTCAAAAAAAAATGTTTAAAAAAATTATTAAAAATACAAAAAAAAAAGTTTTTGAAAAAAAATTATGCAAAATTACCCAGACTGCCTACGTCTTCTTGAATATCAATTTTGATTGTAATCGGATCACCAGTTTTCGAAAAAGTCGAAGAAAAAAAGCCGGTCCTATGGGAGGTACCGTTTTTAGCCCACCATATTAATTTTTTTTTCGCCAAAATATAATGCATACCTACAAAAGTACATTGATTTTTTTTATAAAAATTCTTGGAGCCGTTTTCGAGAAAAATAAGCTTATACATAACGGTTATATGACAGGTACCGTTAATTTTTCAGCTAAAAAAAAATTGAAAAAATGCCCCTGTAGAATGTCAAAACAACCTTAAGTTCAAAATTTGAAGACGATTGGCCCAACCGTTTAGGCTGCAGTCCAAAATACATCCGTACAGACAGACAGACAGACAGACAGACAGACAGACGGACAGAATTTTGCCAGTAACTCAAATATGTTTCTCTATCATCGTAATGTCATGTTTGATTGTTATCTCAAAATAACTTGTATTATTGGTAGTACCTATTATCGCAAGTAAAAAATGCACGACTGGTTCGCACGAACTTGTTCTTATGCTTTATAATTGTTTAGTTGCTTCATATGTACATATGTAGTGTGTGTATATTAAAATTAAAATATTGTTTTTTTTAGAAAATTATTTAATTTTTTTAATTAGCTTAAGAGTTTTCTCGGAAAAACTAAGTACGCAATAAAATTTGAAAACTCAATGTCTACCAAGGAAAAAAAATAATGAAAATCTTTCGACTAGTTTTTTTTAAAGCTTTTTTTTTGAAAAACTTTTCGAGAAAATATTTTGATTTTTTTAATATGTCATTGTAAGAATATTTGTAGTTTTCATCTGGGAAAATTATTTAAAAAAAATTAACTAACCCGTTTTCAAAATATTTCAAAAACCATTTTTTTAGTAAAAAAAATAGAAACAAATAGTTTCTGAAAATTTTTAAATGCAGTATTAATATAATTGTAAATGACTTCCAGTGTGCAAAATTTTATTGAAATCGGGATAATGATTTACGATAAAGCCGCATTTGAAAAAACCGGTTCTATGGGAGGTACCGTTATAGAAAAAAAATTCGAAAAATTCATTCGAACTGAAAGATGTACTGTTCTAAAAAAATAGCACCCTGAAAGTTTTATCAAAATCGTTAAAACTGTTTTCGAGAAAATCAAACCTATTTGTAAAAATTGTATGGCAGGTACCGTTATTTTTCGACATAGAGCAATAATGAAAAGCACCCCACGAGATACTACCAAATAATTACCAAATAACAAGTTTGAAGTAAATTGGCTCATCCGGTGTGAACAGACAGACAGACAGACAGACGGACGGAATTTCCGGACCCACTTTTTTCGACTTCTCTATGATCGTAATGTTATGTTTGATTGTTAGAAATTTTTTTTCACGAATCCATAACTTGCCTTTAGTACCTATAATCGCAAGTAAAAAATCCATGGAAGGTTAAATCATTGCTTCATACAAACGTATTCGCCTTAAACCTACGTTCCTTCCCTCATTCATTAAATTATTCATATAATTCAATTATTATAAATGTGAACTGGAAATTATTTGCCGCTACCATGCCTACCTCACCTCAGCAGCTTATAAACGACTATTAACCCTATCGTACGCGCTCAACCTTTTATCACATTTTCAGTTCTGCATCAAAAAATTCTTTCGAAAGTAATTTCCCAACTTGAAAATGGATCTGACACTGACGACGAGGATGATGGTGTTGAACACCTTGCTAGATCTAGATGTAGCTCATCAGCCAAGCCAACCGAAGCTCAATTGAGCAAAGCCGCGAAAACAACTTCACACTAGCGTTAACCTGTCAAAAGGCATTATCACCGTCAAGTCGCAGTAGAAGTGGGCTTTCATCTGGCAACTGGCTGACAGTTTCTTCCTACCACACAAAAAAAGCCGTACACATTTTGCTACAAAAAGAAAAGTACAACAACATAACTACGACCAAAACGACCGGGACGGTATGGACCTGAAAGAGGGTGTCTATATTCGCTTTAACACAACTTCCCTGTTCCCTCCCATTGCTACTGCTGCACAACCGGCCTGTCCGTGCCATACCAAGTTCCTTGCCGATTCTTTCCATTCCATGGTGGTAGTGTTCAATTTCAAGTTCGTGCTGTCGCAACCTTCAACCCTCCCAGCGAAAAGGGATATAAATGGCAGCATTTTTTCTTTGTCTTGTGTGGCACACTGTCTTCTGCACTGGCACCTATCATCTCCTGCCTAGCACCCTACAGTACTGTTCTTTGGGGTCGAGGGTTGTTTTGGGTGGAAAAAAGAAAATGATTGTGTAGCTTCTTTCGTGTTGGATCATTATTCTTTTCTTTTTCTCGAACTGTCATGCTACCTTCCTCTCTGCTGTTGCCGTTTGCCTTCCTAGCAATTTTCAGGCCGACATCCTGTCATCGTTGTGTCTTGTTAGCAAATCATGTCTGTCACAGAAAATTTAGTTCCAATTTTTTGTTTTGGTTTTTGTATGCCTTCTTTTTGGTCTTCCTCTGTGCTTTTCGTTTTGTACTTGATTTTTGACAGCTCCACGGGACAACAGGAATGAATAGTTGATGATGGGTGTGTTGAATTTCTATGATTGTGTGCTATTTCTGGTGTGGAATGAAACTGTATGCTACATATAGTTGTCTTTGCACTGCAAGTCACTTTTAGGTAGAAAATTGAAAGATGGCATAATGTTCTACCCCCCCCCCCCCCCTCTTGACAAGGACATGAACATTTCTATTCGTTCTGACAACTGTCATAAACAGAGTTTGAGATTGGAGACTACGCCAGTTGTGTTTTATTCCTTCCTTTTTTAACTGTCAGTTTATCCTGGAGTTTTCAGTTCGGGATGTTCTGTAAAATGTCATCGTTTCAAACATAAATTATGTTTGCGAAATGTCCCCGTCTTAAAATTGTCAGTTGTTGTGCTTTTTGAGATAAGTTGGCATTATGTTTCACGAGTGTTTTATAAACATCATATAAGTGTGATTAAAATTTTAATTGACAAGTTCAAAATGTACAAATATGTACATACATATGTATCTAAGTTTATTTAATAACATCTTTTAGGCAAACATTCTCCTGTATGTATGTGCGCGGCAAGAAAATAATTTTCAAGTGTTTTAACATAATTTTTTATTTCTTTTTTTTTTAAATATGCAAGCGCGAAAGAGGTTATTTTTCTACCATTAAAATGTTAAAATACCGTGCGAGCATTAAGGAAGAGAAGGATGTGAAACGAGATGTCGGTGGACGTCTTCTTCATCTTCGAAGGAAACCTAAACACCTCGCAGCATTGTTGGCGAAATCTACAGAAAGGAGTCTGTAATGCACATACCGAGAACTGATAGGTGTTTGGTTTTTTCGATGTTTTTTCTGAGACAAAACATTGCCCTGGGGTGCACCAACATTTATTGAGAGGTTCGAAAGGTAATCTTAAAAATATTTTTAAACAATATTATTTTCACTGAACGCAATTATTCGAAATTGTTTTATAGAATTCTGCAAAGTTTGTTTTGATTATTTTTTGACTTGTGTGCTGTTGATAGGTATATATAAAAACATGTATTTTAGAGATGAGTTATGTCTATATTTAATATTAAATGTAAAACCATTTCTTCAGAAAACAACATACAATTATGTTACCTTGCCTATGGTGGTGCTACAGTTCGGGGTAGACCTGGGCTTCTCCAGTTTTGCATCTGAAGTCGATCGAGCTCCTCTTCCTCTTGTGTGCGCCACCTAAGTCTTAGTCTTACTCTACTGCGCCCGCCGTACCAACTGGGTGGAATCGAAGATTTTCCGGGCTGGCTGGAGCATTGATGTCCATCCGCTCTATATTAACCAGCCATCTGAGACGTATTACTCTTTTCGCTAGCTCTGGGCGCTGATGTACAGATCTTCATTCTATGCCATTCTCCACTTATCTTTAAAGCGTACGGGACAAAAAATTACCCGGAGAATTTTTTCTCTCGAAGAAACATTAGAGTGTTCTCATCCACATTTCATAATGCCCATGCGTCTACATGGAATGATGAGGGTCTTATAAAGAGAAAATATTTTTGCCCGAGTGACGGCTTTGACACACAATTGCCTTCTTAGCCCGAAAAAGCAGGCCAAGAGATATCCTTAGTTTGATCTTAGCGCTGATGTTGTTCTCTGAGTTCGAGTTTATAGCAGAGCTCAGGTTGACAAATTCCTAAACTATCTCAAAAATATCGTGTTGTCTTGTCCAAGACGTTGGTGTTGGGTGTCTCTTCTTGATGACCGCATTTCGTTTTCCCTAATTGACTTCTAACTTCAACTTCGCTGCTTCTGTCTCAATATTCACATTAAAGTGCTACTGACATCACGTTGGATTGACTTTTGAAAGATATCTGCTGAACTATTCGAAACTACAGACGATGACTTGGTTAGAAGTATGCAATATTAAAGATGTGGTTAAAATAAAGCATTCCCGATTAATAGAATTTCAGCATTATTTGTCCGATTCCTAAGAAATCAGACCTTCTGTACTGAGCTTACTGCATAGATATCAGTTTTCTCAAAACCGCCTATAAGACCTTTTCTACTGTATAGAGTGGAAAGCCATTCGCCAACAACGATAACTTCATCAGTGCGGTTTTAAGCCAGGATATTCCACCATCGACAAATATTCAAATTACGGCAGATCTTTGTAAAAACACAAGAACTCCATATCGATTTGAAATACAGATGCAGTTACTTGTCATACACTCTCCTTGTTTCTGTTTAGTATGATGTATGATATACATAGGTACCTACTACATTTTTAGTGATTGGTCAAAAAAAAAATTAGCAAAGCCCCCATTTAGCCACTTTGAATCAGAATATTATAACGTTAACATGTTTCTTAAGAGATCCAAATTTTTAACAGTAAAAACACTTTTCTGTAAAATTAAAAATAGAAAACTAATAGTTGAAAAAAGGACAAACATATTCGAAAATATTTTGTAGGAATAGGTATACAACTTTTTTTTAATCATTATTGAAAAACACCTTTGATATATATTTTAACAATTTCACTTTATTTCTTATCTTATTTATTGTTAAATGTTATTCCTATTTAAATGGATTAGGTTTATTGTGATTCGATTAGACCTAGGCTATGTCCCTTGATATATCTAGTTGCCTGCTAACTCAAAATGAATATCAGAAATCGTGTTTCAACTTATACTTATTAAATAAAATTTTGAAAATGTTTGTAAATTGTGCTCTAAGTCCGGGACGAAAGACTAGGTATCTACACTTACTTTTTATCTTATAAATATTTTTTTTTTCAAATAAAGCGATTTACAAATAAAATTTCGAAGTGTTTTAACTTTCTTTCTCTAATAAACATGAACATAGCGTCGTTTATTTTATTTGTTCTTTTGAAAACCGACGTGTATTTATTAGCATTTTATTAATTATTCTAGGTATCTACAAAGGTGCACCCTAAATCAATTTAAACTGACATAACATCAGCGTCATTTTTACAGCTTAGAAATTACATTACATTACATATTGATCTGCTCCGTAGATAAATCTACGAAGCAGAGACACTTATGAGCACTGGCTGCTGAGGCCATCGGCTCAGACAATTACAAAGACAACACACAAGACGACATTGATACAGGACAGAACAGAAGATAGAGGGAGGACGGAAAAAACAGAAAACACATGTCAACAGCAACGCAGTTGGTTTCGAGACGGTCCTCCATCTTTCCACTAACCACGCGCAACGATGCTTGATTTCGCTGATCTCACGGGAAGCGATGCTTTATCGGAGCCAAGGCCGTTGACAGCTTAGAAATTTTTTCACAACATTCTTTTGTGTTTCATTTTTCTTCAAAATAACATATTTAACTACGGTTGAAAGTCTGCAAACTGTATAAGAAAGTTTAGATATATATATATTATACAATAATTGTCACCCATCGTTACCTAACGTTTGAAAAAAACGTTGGTGGCCAAATAGATCCATTTCTGGTTATGCAAAGAAGTCTCTTCTAAGCCCAAAAAAAATTTGAAAATTTCAATTAATTTAAGAAAAATTCGTCCATTATTCATGTAACCTGAAGCCGACACGCATCACATCACTCATACACAAGACAAAGTGATAAATCTATGGAAATAAAAATAAAAATATTCCTGATTGAAATGAAAACCATCATTTTTAGTCTCTATAGGTACCACGTACCACAGTTCTTCTACCCCCTGTGGAGGAAAAAGTTCACTTCAGCAACGTCGTCATTTATCAACTTCTGTCATGAATTATGCCTATTAATTCAGACACCTCTGTCGTAATTTATTCTGTCATCCTACCAAAATTGAAGAACAGAAAAATCGATCAAAAATCACTTCCACTACCACATTCACCCTCTTTTTTTGCGCAGCGAAAGAGATAGAAAATGCAAAAGATTTCAACAAACAGACCAAAATGAGGGATAAAGAAAATCAATCAATCTTCTTGCGGCAGTGTCAGGAAAGAGGAAGTGTACAAAACAGCAATTTCCTTAATCAAAATGTCCTTCTTCCTGTCTGTGTGCCGTTTCAATGTATGTCACAATACACACCGACACCAATAACTATACAGGAAGGAGAAACCTTTCTGTGAATTTCACCTAATTGCAAAGTTTCCTATGTCAACAGAGTTTGTTTTGCCTGTAGTCAAGAGTCAAACATAAAAAACTTTCTGACAAGATGGAGTTACGAGCTTTATTCATAAGTGACTTTCCACCAAGTTAACCTAACTCTTTCTTTTCTTTAATATGCAATCAATGACAGCTCTTATTCCTTTTTTTGTAATAACCCGCCTACAGCACTACCAATGACAAAACTCATTCCTAAATTCCTATGCTAAGAATTTTTACTCCTTCGCTCATTTTTCATACCAAAGTTACCCCTGGCTTGGAGCCTTTGCGGTGCCTCTGTTGCCTGAGTTGTCATCCATCTTTTCACTACCACACTAGAGGAATCATACTGCTATACCATCACCAGAAGCGGGCAATCTATATATGACTTGAAAATTCACGATAAATTTCCATGGCATCCCTTCTCATACCCTCTCGTCGACAACTCCGTTTTGACAAATGATTCCAAGGGTGAGCCATCAACATAACAAATAACGTCGACTAGCAGAATTGATTGCATGTCATTAATTTTCATTCCACAACACACAACGCTGCCGTTAAACATTACGAATGGACTCCTTGCAACGTAGTTATGTATATCAGCGAGCGGAGGTGTATTAGTGGCGTCTACCACTAGAAACAGCTCGATAGAATGATTTTTATCGCCAATGACAAGTGGGCTTAACTGAGACACCACATTTAACAACATCAAGACTCTTTCATGGAGTTTTTACATCGGCAAGAAGTTTAAGCTAATATGTTCATCCGTTACACTGCCTGTGGGATTCTTGGTTGGAGAAGGGGTTTTTGCTGAGGTGATACAATTTTAGAGCGCAGCAACAGTGTATCTATCAACGTGAGTTAAACATCAAAAGGTTCAAAACTAGTTTTCTTTTTGATACGTGGGAAGAGGAATATTGGAAAAATATAGTACAAGTCAAGATGTAACTTCAGTATAATACTAGCTTACTAGCTTACCCACCCAGAGTTGCTGGGTGAATACCTACTAAACATTTCCATAAAAAAACCGCGGCATGGCGTGGCGCCACGTAGTAATAAAAATAGCCATCTTACAAAATTAGCTATAGTACATTTACATATAGCCTTAGTTACTTCTTACAAAATTAGCTATCTGCTTGTGAAACTACCCCAGCGGCGCCAAGGGTTGATTAAAATAGTCTTAGTTAATCCTACAAGATCAGTTATCTGTCTGTGAAAGTGCCCTCACGATCGAGACATAAACAAGAACTACAAAAAACGACTCCAGTGCCACCTAAGGGTTAAAATAGGCTTACTTACTCCTTACAATATAAGCTATCTGCTTGTCCCATCAAATTAGAATTCACAAATAAGAATTTTCGAAAATAACCATCCCGGAGCAATTTAGTGGGTAATTAATATAGCCTAAGTTACTCCCTAGAATATAAGCAATCTGCCAGTGAAAGTCCGGTCAAGATCAGTGCAGCCGTTCCCGAGATAAGCCGGAACAAACAGACAGAGAGATACACAGACAGACAGACAAAAATTTTAAAAATTATGTTTTTGTCATAAGTAGATACTGTATAAACTTTCATATGCATCTTGTAAAAAGATGTTTTTTTATATTAAAAACAGACACTTGATTTTTACTTTCGTTTATAGGTACTATAAAGCAAGTTATGGATTCGTGCAAAAAAAATCTAACAATCAAACATGACATTACGAAGTCGAAAAAAGTTGGTCCGGAAATTCCGTCCGTCTGTCTGTCTGTCTGTTCGCACCTCTACAGCATGAGCCAATTTGTTTCAAAATTGGTATTTAGTATTTATTTGGTAGTATCTCGGGGTGTTTTTCATTAGTGCTCTAGGTCGAAAAATAACGGTACATGCAATACAATTTTTAACAACAAATTTGATTTTCTCCGAAAACGGCTCTAACAATTTTGATAAAACTTTCAGGGTGCTATTTTTACAATTTTACGATACATCTTTTAATTAGAATACATATTTCGAAATTTGTTCTATAACGGTACCTCTCATAGAACCCGTTTTTTCAAATGCGGTTTCATCGTAAACTATTATCTTCAAAAAAATTTTGCCACAATTCAATTAATATTGGCATTTTAAAATTTTCAAAAACTTTTTTTTCGATTTTTTTAAATTTTCTAAAACAAATTGTAGTTCAGTAAACGGTGTTTTGGCCAGGAAAACAATACAGTAGTCCTTTATGTTTTCGGGGATGCTGAATCCGATTTTCAACTTTGCTACTTCCTACGGATATGGCTTCACAACGAAAATCGCAAAAAACCTCAAAATTTTGCATCTTTTTTTAGTTTTTTGTCAAAAAGTCATACAAAAATGCATTTTTCGAGAAAGAATACCATCAACCAAAATAAAGTACATACAATTTCCTACAAAAAATAATCTTCAAGGACATTTTTTGGTTTAACGGTTTGGCGCACTGGAAAAAACCAAAAATTCTAAATTTTTTTAAAGCCCAGTTTTTCCCTTAATAACTTGCTTGTTGCTCCAAAACTATGTTTGTAGTTACAAAAAAGCTAACTTGTTTTGGACAAGCCATGTATTTGTTCCTTAGATTTAATAGTATTTGTAATAATAATTAATTCTTAACTATAAAATTAATTACACAAATAGTATCTCAAAAAACAACTTATTATTTATTTATTTATCTTAAATAATTTACAAAAATAAATTTATAAAATTATTTATAAGAAAGACATCAGGGCAACAAGACCATAGATGTCGTATATAAATTATATTTGATTTAAGATTTAATTATTTTTTGAATGAATAATTTTAAACTTATTTCTACAATAGAAAAATAATTCAAAGATAAAAAAAAGAAGAAAAAAAATATTTATTACTATGAGTTATTAGTTATTACTAAAAATACATTAAACATAGTTCATATTTCTTTAAACTTTTGATGTAATACTGTTGCTTCTTTAATGCGTTGAAAGGATCGAACATCGGATGGGTTAAGTACTTCAGCTAACTCTTTCTGCATACATTCCATTGAGTCATTATTTGTTATTATGCGAGAAATTGGACAAACGGCAAATATATGCCAAATTGAGAGGACTTCTCTACAACTTGCGCACTCTTCGGGGGGATCGTTATTGAAATAATGACGACTGGTAAATATAGTTTTTCCTACTCTGGTCCGAAATACTGATATACATTCTTCTCTGGATAGATTTTTGTTGTAGGGAATTCGCGCATGTGTTGGGTGATGTTGTCGAAGAAAGTTTTGTTCACCTAGCCAGGAGTTTTTGAGTTCTTCATTTTCATTGGCAATGAAAACTTTCCGGATGAGTTGGGAGATGTTTGGCAGTTCGATTAAGAGCGGATAACGAGTCGCTTCTTTTGCTGCAGTATCGGCAGCTTCATTTCCTTTAATGCCTGTATGGCCAGGAATCCATGCTAGAGATATGTTGGCATTATTATGAAGGATGTTCCGAACGAGATTGAGAGTAGAACAATTATTTGTTGCGCTTTTAATTCCAGTAAGAATGCTTAGACTGTCAGTAAGTATCAAGGTTTTTACTCCCGATGTTTGCGCCATAGAAAGAGCTTTTAATAATGCTGTAACTTCTGCTATATAACTGCCAGCTGCGTTAGGAAGGATACCTTGAAAAATTATGATTTCTTCGTTGTTTGAGTTTAGTTCGATAACGGCATAGGTCGAGTTGTTGTCATTAAAGGATCCGTCGGTGTATAATGTTCTTAAAGGCTTGATAGTTTCGATTAGTTCACGGTGAAGGTAAAGGTATTGTAGAGCTGAAGTTTTTTCTTTTTTGTGACTGGACAGGCTAGTGTCAATGTTCAATAGATGTCTTTTCCATGGAGGAGGGAAGGAGTTTCTGAGGTGGCCGGCTTTCTCTAAAGGAATACATCCATGAGCCGAAATAAGGGTCAGTATTTTGCTTAGAGAAGGTATAGAAGTTTTTCTGTTTTGTTTTTTCCTGGATAAACTTTCTTGTGAGGCTGTGTGAAGAGGGTGAGAAAAATCAGTTAGCGCTTTCCTCATTAGGTTTACTGCTCTTTTTTGTCCCAGTCTGTTGACTGATTTAAGCCCAGCTTCGATTCTTAGTGCTTCAATTGGTGTTGTTTTTAAAGCTCTTGTGGATGTTCGGTAGCATTCGTTTATGGCTATATCAATGCTTTCCAAATTTTTCTTTGAAGTCCACATATACTGGGTAAGCCCATGCTGGAGAGTGCCTTCAACCAAAGCTTTGGTAATTTTGAGAGCCGTTTCAAGATGTGGTCCTTTTCGACGAGAGCAAATCATTTTTAGAGCGTTGTTTCGATTCCTAAGTTGGTTGATGGTGTTTTTAATATGAAGATCCCATTTTAGATTACCACTGAAAGTTACGCCGAGAACTCTTAGTTCTTTTTTCAGGTTTATGGTTGTGTTGCGAATTATGAGTGGGGATGTTGAACATGAGCATTTCCTTTTTCGACAAAGGTGAAGTGCCTCAATTTTGGAAGGTGGGACAATTGCACCGGTTTTTTTGGTCCAATTATGGATTTCATTGTCTGCTGATTTCAGGATTGCATTCACCTTAGATGGATCTCCAGAGGCTACCATGAAGATATTGTCTACATATACACCAACAAAGTCTAGACTATATTTTGGTTGTGTAAGCTCAGAAATGAGTGCATCTATGTAGGCATTATAGAGGTATACTGATAAAGGGGAGCCTTGTGGTATCCCGTTTTCAAGATTCAACTTGTTAGATTTAAATCCGTTAACATTAACACAAAAAGTTCTACCGGATAAAATGGATATAATGACTTTTAATATTTGTTCAGGGACTCCCCATTTATGTAATTGTTCTATTATGGGAAAATTTGTGACTCGATCGAAAGCTTTTTCTAGGTCAGATGACATTACAACGCTGTGCTTAGAAGATGAGACGTTGTCTGCTAGTTTATGTTCCATGAGATGAATTAAAGTATGAACTCCTCTGTTTGGCCTAAAAGCATGTTGTTCATTGCTAATTGTGTTTTCCATCAGCCACCCTATTCTACGTCCTATAATTTTTTCAAAAATTTTTGCGAGAACAAGTAGTAGGGATATCGGTCGATACCCATCTATTTGGTGGTAATTACGAGAGCTCTTGGGAATCGGCTTGAGTATAGCTTTCTTCCAGTCATGAGGAAAGATACCAGTCCGAATGATATTGTTGTAAAGCGAGCAGATTCGGTTTTTGAGACTATTGGCTGATGATTTTACCATTTTATATGTGATTTTATCATCTCCTGGGGTGTTTCCTTTAAGCATTTGGAGTGTGGTGTCAAATTCAATTCTAGAAATGTCTTCGGTAAGCTCCAGGCATAGGTTTTCTTGAGGACAAAATTCATTTAAGTTAAAAGCCAATTTTTTGTTGATAACGTTATCTGGAAACGTGTTGTTTTCGCTATACTTTCCCCATGCTTTTGAGAGTGTTTGATATTTTATCTGGATCATTTTCCAAAGATCCATTTAGAAAAATGTAGGGAAATTCTTGAGTATAGTTGGAAGATCTTAAAGATTTTACTCGATTCCATAGCGTTTTTGAATCCAACGCTGGGTCCATTGTATTAACGAAGTTTTCCCAGGATGATTTTTTGGCTATAATAGATTCGTATTTAACCTTGGCACAAGCTTTTCTATAAGCTAGGCAATTAGGAGTTGTTGGATATCTTCGAACTTTCTTCCAGGCCGAATTCTTAGCTTTAACTAATAATGCAATGTCAGCATTGAACCAAACAGGGTTCTTTTTACCATTGCCTTGCTTTTGTTTGGTTGTTGGCATTGATTTTGCAGCTGCACTTCTTATAATTTTTTTAATCTTTGCTGCTTCTTGGTTGGTGTTGCTAGAAGCAGTGATAGAAATAGACAAGGAGTGAGTGGATGAAACATAAACATCCCAATTCGCATGAGTTTCTTTAAAACGTGTAGCAGGTTTATAGAGAACTTTTCTTTTGTGGGTTCGTATTATAATTGGAATATGGTCCCTAATTTCCCCATTGGGGAGTACTTCCCATTGAAGAAGTGGAGCTAAATCTTCAGATGCGAATGTAACATCGACGGCAGAGAATGTGTTTCTTGTATTAAAAAGCGTAGGTGATCCATCGTTTAAAATAACGAGGCCTTGATCATTGGCAAAGTTTTCAAAAAGTGTACCTATTCTATTGGTGGTGTTGGATCCCCAAATTGTATTTTGCGCATTTAGATCACCTAAGACTATATGATTAATATTGCTATCTATTTGAATGTCATTAAGAATTTCTCTTGTAATGTAAACTTCATGTTCTCTATATACGTTAGTTAGCTTTAATGATTTTTTTGCAGGAATTTCTATGATTTGGAAAAGAAGATTTCAGGAGGAAATTATGTGGGATGTAACAGGTATATTATTTTTAACTAGAAAACCTATGCCTGATTTGCAGTAGTCATAGCCTTTATTATGGTAGAAATGTTTATAATTTTTTAATTTAAACATGTATGAATTTGATGCAATGATGTGTGTTTCCTGAAGCGCGATGATATCTGGGTTGTATTTTGTTATTAAAAGTTCTAGGGCATGTTTGTTATTAATAAAGCCTTGGATGTTCCATTGGAGGATAATGAAATCATTGTCCAACAAAGTCATTATTGTTTTTTAAAGTTGTTTGTTGAGTGTGTGATTTTTTTTGGGTTTGACTGTTCGGAGAGTGAGTTGTTGATTGTAATTGAGTTTATTGTTTTTTTCGATAGTTGAAGAAGAGTATGTATTCGATGATGTGATAGTGATGGGAGATGCTTCGTCCATCTCAGTGTCTGATACGGAAGACAATACGGTTTCGTCAATAAGAGACGTATGTGAGTGGTTTTTGGATTGAGCAGGAATCGAGGGGATGAGTGATATGTCAACTGAGCTAAGCTCTTCCATAAGAGATTGAGAGTTTTTATTTTCGTTTTTGTTTTCGTGTTCAACGTGGGATTGCTTGATTTCTGATGGGTTATGGTTGTGCGATGCATCGAGTTTGGTTGGTGTTGTTTGTGTTCTTGTTTCTGATGGAGCATGAGTTTGGAGATTATTTGAGTGAGATTTCTCATTCTCAATTCTCTTTTTTATTATTTCTGCAATGGTGGGGCTAGCATTTTTTCTCTTTTCTGGTGGAGGGAGCTGGTGAAGGATGGGATTGTCATTGTAAATTTTCCAAGCTTCGCGAACGGTGCAACGACGATCTGCTTTAATTTTGTTGACGGATTTGTACCTGAGGAAGGCGGGGCAGGAGGGATCGTATGCTGTGTGGTTATCGTCTTTGCAATTTATGCATAAAACTCGAGTGCAGTTTTCGTTGTTATGTGGAGGAAGGCAGCAATTTTTACAGAATGGTGCATTTGTGCATCGATTTTTAGTGTGACCGAGTTTTTGGCAGTTTATGCAACGCATTGGATTTTGTATATATTCCTCAACCTTGCAAATTAACCAACCTATTTTAACTTCGTGTGGCCGACGAATTTGATCGAAAGTGAGAATAGCTGCTCCGGTTGGAACCAATGCGTCATTTTCTTTCTTCATCATTTTTCGAACGTCAACTACTTTGTATATTTTAAGTTCGTCCATAAGTTCCTGTTCACTAATGTTTTCAATAAGTTTAGAATAAATTCTACCTTGGACTGAATTAAGGCTTATGTGATTAGTAACTTTAACAGGAATCGAGTCAATTAGCCTAGATTTAATGAATTTATCAGCTGTCGCGACATTGAGTACCTTTAAGAGTAGGTCACCTGACCTCATTGACTTAACCTCTAATATGTCTTGGGAAATGTGCTCTAGTCCGCGATTGATTCGAATTGGATTGTAGGTTGATAGTTTACGGAAGTTATTGGCGTCTTTTTCGTCTTTTTCTAAACCAGTAATGACGATGTATCGGGGAATATTATCATCATTTTGTATTTCTGGTAGATTAGGAAATCTTCATTATGGTGTTTTCTTTTGTGTTTTTTACTCCGGTTTAAAATTACCTCCGGTTGAAGGGTTTTAAACCGGTTATGGTTGGGGGGATCCGTCCCCCTGTCCATTTTCGTAACTTATTAGTTAATCAAATTAAGTATAGATCTGCTTATAGAAAAAAAAAAGATTATGATTCCCTCACTGCGTAAAGTAGAAAATTGAGTGATGTGTAAATTTGAGTTTATTAAGAGGGGATCACAGATGCTCGCACAACACTATTACTCGTCTATTCACGGCGTTTGCCAGCTTAGGACTGTTGAACAACTTATTATATATTTTGATTTCAATTTGCATGGTTAAAATAGATAAGATGCTTAGCGGTTGAAAGTCCTGGTTGCTCTTTTGAAATATGAAAGGGAAACACTTTAGCAAATTGTTGTACCTTTTTCACTTTTGCAATAACTGCTTGGACTGTAATAGGCACACTTAAGCACTGTGAAGGCCCAGGGATAGGCTCTTCATATGAAATAGAATGCGTCAGGGAAGCCTTAGATCAGCGTGGGGTTCTTTAAATACGCTTATGGAAGGTCCACGATCTGGGTTCTTCTGCACTGTTTTAACATGCTTTATTTTTCCCTGCTTATATAGGGTTGACGTCGTATCGCAACCGCTCATGGCGTGTAAAAATTCGTCTCAGTGAATATCAATTCTGTCGCATGCTTTTTGTTTGACCTCCTCATGCGCTTCACGTACTTTGTACTTTTCTCATAGTCTGAGTTCCCGTCACAAACTATTTGAGTACTTTTCTTGTACTTGGACAAAACATATGAAACATATCTGTCACAAATGCCTGAAAAGCTCACGCCAGTTGCCCACAATACACGGTGCAAAACAAACCCACCATCAATGACACTTTTGCAGAACATTGCATTTTGTATGACTTTTTGACAAATAACTAAAAAAAGGTGAAAATTTTGAGGTTATTTGCGATTTTCGTTGTGAAGCCATATCCGTAGGAAGTAGCAACGTTGAAAATCGGATTCAGCGACCCCCAAAACATAAAGGACAAGTGAAAAAATTACTACTGTATTTTTTTTCCTTAAACAGGCACCCCCGGAGACGATTTGACTGAACTATTGGTTTTCGAAATATTTTGAAAATGGGTTAATTGAATTTTTTTTAAATAATTTTCCCAGATGGAAACTTTTTGAACTTTTTGATGGAAAATTTTTTTAATATTTTTTCAAAATGTGTTTCAAAAAACGACTTTTTAATAAAAACTGGTCGAACGATTTTCAATATTTTTACCACGATAGACGTTTACTGCCTTATTTATTAGATTTCGCTAAAATGCTGTTGAGCGGTTGATTCGTCAAATCATTTACTCAGCCTTTACTCAACGTTGAATAAATCCTTATTTATAAAGAATTTTTAACCTATATTAGTTACTTAGAGCTCATGTAATGCAACGTAACGCAAAATCTAAAACAACGCCTCATCTAAAACTCTGGTCATGATAAACATCAATTATTGTAAATCATTCTGGCAAAATCAAACAAATTCGACTAATAGAAGTGGAAACCAAAAAAAATCTTCATTTCTAAGCGTCATATGATCAAAACGATTTTTGTAATGCATCAGTCTTCCGATAGTTAAAGCATTTATACCATTTAAGTCATTTAGAAAAGATGAATAATTAAAAGGAATTTCGATTTAAGGCAAAAGAACTCTTGTAAATATTTTGGAATTTTTATTTCAAAGAACGTTTCGATTGTCTGACTGATTGACTGACATTTAGATGCTAATGTTTCGTTACGCATGCTCTAATCAACCTATACACTTATTTTAACTTACTCAGCCTCTAATCAACGTATTTATTTTCTAAGGATTTCTTGAAAAGAGGCATATTAAAGGCTGCGTAGATTTACTTAATCGTTAATATGAGTTTATAAAAAGGCTGTTAGTTTTCAAATTTTATTGCATACTTAGTTTTTCCGAAAAAAATTCTTAAACTAATTAAAAAAATGGGCACGACTGGGTCACTACTTGCTCGTATGTGCCTAATTACATTGGAAGGTAAGATCTTTGATAAAAACAAATAACATTTACGTTGAAAGTAACACATATTGAATTTATAAAAACTATCAAAACCACAATACTTAACGGTTTTTAGTAAAAAATTAAGTACGCCACCACACGTCTTAAATAACAAGGAGTTAAAGAAAATAGTATTTCGAAAATTGTAGGACGGATTTTGATAAAATTCTGTTTTTTATTTTTAGTTTTTTGAAAAAAATTGTTTTTTAAATTTTGGTATGCAGTTTCTTCGAGCTCATTAATATACATGTGATTATGATATTTTAAATATTTGATTGGATTAGTTTTAAAAATATTGATTTTTTCAAAAAAAAATTAAAAAATTAATTTTAATTAAAAAAAAAAGTTATTAAAAATTTTGATATGCAAAATTAATTTGGCTGAACTCCATAGAGCCGTTACCGAGAAAGCCAAAAATAAAAAAAAAAACATTATGTATTAAAGGTCCCGTTAATAGAATTTCCCCGTATATGTGGTTCTAATCAAATGATAGCCAATACCAACAAAAAAATTTAAAAAATGTTCATCAAGATCATTGGAACCGTTTTCGAGAACGGTCGTATGGCAGGTACCGTTATTTTTAGCCCTAAAAGTAAAATTTCAATTTTCCCTCTGAGAAATGCCAAAAGAATCACACATACCGAATTTGAAGGCAATCGGTTAACCCGTTTAGGCTGCAGCTAGATACACACCCGGACAGACAGACAGACAGACGGACATTTTTTGCCAATGACTTTTTAGGATTCTCTATGATCGTAATGCCATGTTTAATTGTTATCTCAATTTTTTTTATAATCACGAATCTTAAACTTGCCTTATAGTCCTTATAATCGCAAGTAAAAATGACATAATTTTCGAAAAAAAAAATTATTTTTTTATTTTAATATAGGTATAGGTACATACATAAAGCAAGTTCGCGCATTTTTTTAAATTTTATTCGACGATGTGACCGCACATATAAGCAAGTACGTGCGATCCAATCTTAAGCGCATATTGAATATTTTTCGGGGTGTAACCGATTTTAAAGAGATTTTTTTTTTTTAACTATGTGTCTGTAAGGAATGAATGCAACTGGATGTTGCACGAGACTAGTTAGAAGAATTAGAAAGATAGGAAAGACACACTTTGAATGAGTCGGAGGAAATTCCGTTCCGATCGGTTACCAGGATAGGGCTAAATAATTCAAAGTAAAATGGAAGATTAATTTAGCGTGTTTACTAAATTCAAATTAAAATTAGTCAACATTTAATATTTTGTTGAGAATTATGAATTGTAAATTTAAATTTTGCCTGTACCTATTTGTGGTTCAGAATTTCCAGCAGACTTAAAACGAATGGTTTGGTCAGTGTTTTACTGACAAATATAATAATTTACTGGGCATAAGTTATTTTGTTTTGTGTTGAATATTTAAAATGCTAATGTTTTCGGTATTTTTTATGGTATGTTATTTTATTTAGTTTAAATCACGCATTGGATAAGTCTTGTTCTTATTTTTTTAGGACACTTTATTAACAATAATTTTTATTTTGAATGCATAATATTAATCTATAACTCTAAAGAATTGCCAACGATTTATCATACTTTATGGTTTTTGATTCAAAAATCGGTAGATAGATACAATTTCCCCGCCCCCTAAGCCACCGCCCCATTAATACGTCAGCGAGCTATAAGCCAGTGAAAGTCCCGTCAAAATCGGTGTAGCCCTTTCCGATATTAGCGGGAACACAAACGTTAAGAAAAATTAAATAGGTTTAAAAAATTGTAGAATTTAAAAAAATAACATAGGTAACTCAGCCAATTTTGAAATAATGTTTTTTAACCCTTAACTAAAGTCGTGGGTTCAAGGACCCGCACTTAATTTTTAAATGTTTGTTAAAAACGACACAGTCACCGCAGCTCTCTCAACTTTTAAGTACCTTCCTGCATTAAGCCAATGTGTTTGCAGTGAAAAGGAAAAAAGACGCATTTCGCACGCTTCTCCTAAGGTGCGTATGTGCAGGTGGAAGGGTCCCCTGTACCCACAACTTTATTTAAGCTACCTTTTTACTTGCGATTATAGGTACTATAATGCAAGTTTTGTATTCGAGCACATTAAAAAATTTGATATAACAATCAAACATGACATTACGACTATAGAGAAACATATTTAAGTTACTGACAAAATTATGTCCGTCTGTCTGTCTGTCTGTCTGCCTGTATGTATAATGAGCTGCAGCCTAAACGGCTTAAGCGATTATCTTCAAACTTGGTGTGTGTGATTATTTTGGAATTCCCCAGAGGGGAAATGGAAATTTTATTTTTAGGCCTAAAAATAACGGTACCTACCATATGACCGATTAGGAAAATTTTATTTTTCTCGAAAACGGCTCTAACGATTTTGATGAAAATTATTGAGAACTTTTTTTGTTGGTATTGGCTATCATTTGATTAGAACCGAATTTACGGGAACAGTCTATTAACGGTACCTTTCATAAAACGGTTTTTTTTAATTTTGGGCTTTCTCGGTAACGGCTCTTTGGATTTCTGTCAAATTTTATATTTGAGAAGATCTAGGTACCAAAACTATTTCTGCATATTAAAATTAAAAAAAATATTTAAAATTTTAAATAAACTCTAAAAAAAACTGCTTACCAAAATCTCAAACAAATTTTTTTTCAAAAAAAAAAAACAAAAATAAAAAACAGGATTTTATCAAAACCGGCCCTACAATTTTCGAAATACTTTTTTTCATAAATACTTTGTTATTTAAGACGTGTAAAAGCATACTTCATTTTACTAAAAACCGTTAAGTATTGTAGTTTTGATACTTTTTATAAGTTTAAACTGTGTTATTTCCAACGTATATGTTATCTACTTGTTTCTGTCAAAGATCTTGCTTTCCAATGTAATAAGCCACCTAGGGGCAAGTACGTGCGACCCAGTCACGCCCAATTTTTCAAAAAAATGTTTGCAGCTGTTTTCGAGAACAATAAGGTTTTACATAACGGTTATATGACAATTTTTGAGCTAAAAAAAATCAAAAAACTCCTCTGATGATGTTAAGTTCTAAATTTTGAAGACGATTTGCCAAACCATTAAGGCTACAGTCCAAAATACATCCGTACAGACAGACAGACAGACAGACAGAATTTTGCCAGTAACTTAAATATGTTTCTTTATCATCGTAATGTCATGTTTGATTGTTATGTCAAAAATTTTAATCTGCACGGATGCATAACTTGCATTATAGTACCTATAATCGCAAGTAAAAAGGAAAACGAAGAAAAGAAGCCAAATATACAAACGAAAATCGGAAAAAGCACAAAAAAGTAAGGAACTCGCATGCATCCGTTATTGGTAGAAACAAATTTTTGCATGGCCAAGAATTAAGACGCAAAATTCTGCAACATCCCAAATACAGTAACAAATGTTAATTCATTTGTAGAAAATATTACAAAGTTCATCATCTTCGGTTCCAACACACATTTCCGATGACAAACCAACTGTTAACTTTTCAGAGAATGTCTTTGTTCGCATTCCTTCCAATATATTTAGAAAGTTTGTTATATTTGCAGTGAATTTTAAAACAAATTGTGTAGTTTAGTTTATATAATGAAATATTTAAAAGATATTGAATTTAAGTGGAAATTATATTTGAAAATTATAATAATATTAAAACTCAGAAATGAGATGGTTTCCAATTGAAAAACTTGACTCAAGCTGTATATCGTTAAACTAGACAAATGTATTATTTAAGACTAGATTATTTTTATATTTCTTTAAATTCTTTAAAATTACCTAATCAAATTATGTTTTCATTTAAATTCCAATTTTTGAATTTTATGTTAAGTTTTATATCTTACCAGCTTAACCACCCGACGATGCTCGGGTATACCATTAATTTTCGAAAAAAACGACCCTGGCGGCGTGGCGCCACCTAGTTACCAAAATAGCCTTGGTTATTTCTTCCAAAATTAGTTATCTGCTTATGAAACGACCCCAGTGGTGACTAAAATACCATTCGTTACTCCTTACAACGTCAGCTACATGTCTGCTTGGAAAAGTCCCGTCTTAATCTATAATATAATAATATATATAATATAATACGTAAATAATATAGATAATATTATATATAAATATAATAATAAATCTGGAAATATGTAATCTTAAACTCGAAGAGATTACATGTATTTCATGGGTGAAAATACATATGAAATAATTTTAAAATGGTGGATGTCGAAAATACAATTTCATATCTTAATTCTAAAAGTTAAGTATTAATGATAGTAAATTGATTTGTCAAATTTTGTGAATTACAATTTTTTAAGAGAAAATTTAGAAATTCAAGCAGACAATTACATAACGTTTTTTTAAACATTGAATACTTTAATAATTTTAAGGAACTTTCTGAAAATTGCGAGTTGTTTTTTGCAAATCCTGGGTTAAATAAAGCCATAATACCTGCTTAGGAATATTCAGAACATAGATTTTTTTGTTATTTAAAATTATGTTCATTTAATGTTATATTTGTTGTTGGTTGCCAAACTTGTAAATTGTACCCTATTTAATGTTCATATGTGTGAACTCAATTGATAAAAATACTGCTTATCTAAATATTGTATTATCTCTTTGCAATGCATATTTTGTTTGTATAACAGTTTGGGTATGAGTGAAAATTATGCTAATGCTTTTTTTCTTAATTTACTTTACTTGGATTACGGCCTGCATCAGATAAGTACCTATTTTTGTTCAATAAATTGTAATTGATTTGTATTTTGAAAACTACTTTATTTTGTCTCATTTATAATACTACATATTTAATCTTTCTGGTGCCCTTTCGTGTTCATTGTGCTGGTCCTTCGAAAAGAACTATATTTAATTAATTATTAAACATTTCTGGTTCGAATCGAGCCGGATTGTTAAAACAGCGATTCAAACAGTCTAATACAATAAATCGATTGTTGAAGGAGTTTTTTTTATGATTGGGATATACGAAGATAGCGTTATCCATTTTCATATAATTACAAGTGGTTAACGGACATCGCGTTAACGGACAAATCTGGTGACATTAAATAAAGGATATTCTAAAAGAACATAAACCTCATGTGATAGTTTTCCGTTTAATGTTTAATCGAATGTGAATCACATGTTAGTTCATAAATTAATTCAGTGAATTAATTGTAACACTGATTATATCGAAACAATTAACATTAGTTTAGAATTTAGTTGTGGCTGAACCTACGAAAGTCACGTTTATGTATGCAAAAGTACATTATTATTAAAATATATAGACTTTATATTTATTTCACTCGGGTTTGAAATTTATAGGCATGGCTTCTAAAAGTAAATTTGCTAAGCTACGGGCAATTCGAGGAAACCTAACGAATTCGCTTTGTAAAATAGAAGGTTTTTCCAAAAGTTTAGGAGAGGACATGTCGATTGAGGCCATTGAGCTTCGATTAGCGAAACTTGATCAGTTGTGGGACAAAATGTATGCATCTCAGGAAGAGTGGTATGAGTAAGTGGAGAAAGACGGTTATAGTAATCCTGAAACTGAATTCGAAGAATTTGAGTCAAAACATTTGTTAATAAAATCGGTTTTACTTTCGGCCATGCGGGAAAGCCAAAGATGCGAGGAAAAAGAAATTCCACATGTATCTGCGTTAGGAGCGGTTGGGTAGTCAGGACCTATGCTATCGAGAGAGGTTCCCATATCTAACCAAGTTTTTCAATATAACGATTCGATTCCAAATATTCATATTGAACCTTTTTGCGGTGACTACAAAAAGTGGCCATCTTTTCGCGATATATTTGAAGGCACGGTGCATAGAAAAGATAACATTTCTCAAACTCGGAAGTTTCACCTTGTTCGTTCGTTTCTATGTGATAAACCATTAGATATGCTAAATCACATTCCAATTTGCGATGCAACTTACGCCCAGACTTGGGAACGGTTAACAAAGCGTGACAGGCCACGTTTCATAGTCAATAGTTTTCTAGAAACATTTTATGCAAATTCCATCTATTCAAGGCACAAATTCTAAGATCCTGCGCAAAATATCTGATTGTGCGGATGAGGTTTTAAGAGGTCTTGACTCTTTCAATATATTAAAAATGGATCCCTGGATGATTTGCATCCTGATTGGCAAGGTAGATCCAGAAACGAGACAGGCGTGGTAGAATGAAAGTGTAGATTCGGAAGATCCAACTATAAATGACTTTTTACATTTTTTGGAGCGACGGTGTAAAGCGCTCGAATCGTGTAGTGGTTATGTTCGTGAACCTAATAAAGGAAATTCGGCATCATTAAAGAGCATGTTTGTTTCATCAACTAGTCTATGCCCTAAATGTAACGCTTCACATTTACTTCCACAATGTTCTTATTTTTTAGAAATGGATGTCGAGTCAAGAAGAGAATTTGTAAAATCCAGGCGGCTTTGTTTCAATTGCTTTTAAAGTAACCACAATTCATTTCGGTGCAAATCAAAAGTACGATGTAGGTCATGTAACTCGCGACATCATATACTTGTCCATCGTGACATCATTTCTTTAAATACCAACGCTTCTTTAAAAATCCCTTCGGTTCCTTGTTTTCGACCATCGAATTTCAATCAGCCTACAACCTCATCAACCATAACAACAAATCTTGTGACTAATCACTCAATCAACGTTGCTCAGTTCTTACCTCAGACACTATTGCCCACGGCTGTTGGTAGAGTTTTAGACAGGAACGGAAAGTATCAGCATGTTCGAATTTTGATAAATTCTGGGTGACAGGTATCATTCGTCACCGAGTCTTGTGTTCAGAGACTTAGACGAACAAATGCCAGAATACCCATTAGTGGAATTGGCTCAACCTGTGCAGGACAATCTAGGGGACTAGTTTCCATGATAATCGCTTCATGTTATGACACTACTAGTATCTCTTTAGATACCTTCATTCTCACGAATGTTACTTCAGCGTTGCCAACCATTTCGTTTGATAGGAAAGATTGGAATTATATCTCTAAGCTTCAGTTAGCTGATCCGTCATTTAACAAATCTAGTTCAGTCAATATATTGCTTGGTGCTGATAAGGTTTGGGACGTTCTTCAAAGTGAAATTGTTAGAGGAGGAAATGGGCACCCAGTAGCCCAGAAAACTATTTTCGGTTGGGTTCTAGCCGGGCAACTACTTTCGGGCGTTGAGAATCTTATGTCAGTTAAGTCGCATCACACAATTATTGACATCGATGCTACATAAAAGCGATTTTGGACGATAGAAGAGGTTGATCCTAAATCAGTTATTTCAAAAGAGGACCAAGTGATTGAGGAACATTTTATCAAAACCCATAGTAGAGATAAACAAGGTAAATATGTGGTTAAACATCCTTTTAAGAATCCTCCTCAGTTTGATAACACTATCGGTGGTGCAGTATCTCGTTTAATGGCAATGGAAAGATTCGTCTCTACTTCAGTCATACTCTTTGTTTATGGAGGAATATTTAGCGCTAGGGCACATGCGTAAAATTCCATTTTCTGAAGTAGCGAAACCCAATGTTTTTTACTTGCCACCCCATGCTGTGTTTAAGCCGGACAGTGCCACAACAAAGCTTCGTGTTGTTTTTGACGGTTCCTTCAGGGACACCAATGGGTGTTCTGTAAATGACTCGTTGATGATAGGACCACCAATACAGCGTAACCTTCTTTCCGTGTGTCTCAGATTTCGTCGTCATAACTTTGTCTTTACAGCAGACATTATTAAAATGTTCCGCCAAATTTGGGTAGCAGATGAAGACACCGATTACCAACGGATCGTCTGGCGAAAATCAAGTGCATTTCCGTTTGTCAACGGTAACCTACGGTACTTCTTGGGCTCCTTATTTGTCGGTTCGTGTTTTGGAACAATTAGCGCATGATTATCGAGAAGACTTTCCTGACGCGTCAGAAATGCTTCTTAATGACTTTTACGTCGACGATGTCGTAACCGGAGCAGATTCGCTTTCCGATGCAATCATACGAAAAAAGTGTTTAATCGAATTACTTTCAAAAGGAGGTTTTAAGTTAAGCAAGAGGCAAAGCAATTGTGCAGAACTTATTTTGGAAGAAGAACGTGTCCAAAGTGAAAACATTTCATTTGACAAAGAATCGGAATCGTGGATCAAGGTTCTCGGGTTGAACTAGAATTCGAAGTCAGATTGTTTTTCATTTCGCCTTAATTTGACAACGAATAAAGAATCTCCTACAAAACGAAAAATGTTAAGTGATGTCGCAAGAAATTTCGACCCCCTTGGTTTTCTTTCTCCCTCCGTTGTTAAACTTAAAGTTATCTTGCAAGAATCATGGCAGTTGGGACGATCCCCTCTTAAATTCGATAGCAAATCAATGGTGCAAAACTCGAGAAGAATTGCCACTACTGACCCAAATCAATATTCCACGTCCAATTGGAACTATTGAATCCCATTTTCAGTTGCACGGGTTCTCGGATGCGTCATCATCTGCCTATGCCGCCGTTATTTACGCGCGTTTGGGTAAAACATCCCAATGGTAATATAAGAACAAATATTGTAGCCGCAAAAACTCGCATAGCTCCAATTAAACAATTAACTCTTTGAAAATGACATTTTCGAATATATTCGCGTGGTAGTTCTCTCGTGGTTGTCGTCTCCTCTTCGTCGTTGGGATATTTTTGTAGGGAACCGAACCTCAGAAATTTTGAATACTATACCCAGAAACAAGTGGTTCCATGTAAGGTCGGATCAAAATCCTGCGGATTGTGCTTCGCGCGGTATAGCACCTTCGATCCTAGTGGCTTGTTAAAGATAAAAAAGCTTGGCCTATAATTCACTATTTTAAGGAGCACCCAGATTGTAAACGCGAAGAGAAAAAACAAGTTCAAAAATCGTTGTTGGTATTAAACACTGAAAACCACTACATTGAATTCCTCGCCTCTCGCAAATCGTCCTGGTTTCGTCTTATACGTGTCATAGCGTTTGCGAGTCGATACGCATTAAAATTTATGAAACGGTCAAACGCTTATTCTTATCATCTAACTGCTTCAGGAATCTACAGGGCCAAACGTGATATAATAAAATGGATTCAAAATGTACATTTTGCAGAAGATATTGCTTATTTCAAAATACATGGTCATGTTAGCAAAAAATATAAAATTGCAGACCTGAATCCATTTCTAGATAGTGACCAGATACTTCTTGTTGGTGGAAGATTTCAAGAATCTAACATGTCGTTCAAAGCAAAACATCCCATCATTATTCCCAAAGGAAACGATGTAGCCAGCCTGATTGCTAAAGACGCACATATACATAATCATCATCCAGGAGTTTCAACGTTGCTTACAATACTACGCCAGGAGTACTGGATCATTGGCTGCAAAAATCTGCTTCGCAAGATCACACATGATTGCATGGACTGTTTTAGGCAAAGGAAAATGACGGGAGCTCAATTAATGGGTAATCTACCGCCGTAAAGGATTCAACCGAGCAGACCGTTTACCCATTACGGATGTGACTACGCGGGCCCTGTTTCAATAAAAACTAAAATCGGAAGAAAGACACACATTACCAAAGGGTACATATCGCTGTTTGTTTGTCTCGCAACAAAGGCCATACATTTGGAACTCCTCAGCGATTTGACAAGCGAAGCATTTATTGCAGCACTTTGTCAACTCGTTTCACGCCGTGGTAAACCAACGCACATATATTCTAATAATGGTACAAACTTTCGAGGATCCGCGAAGCAATTATCTGAAATACATCAAATTACCATATCTGAAGTCCACAATTCGATAGTAGCAGAATCTCTTGCGCGGGATGCTATAACATGACATTTTATTCCGCCCTCTGCACCACACTTCGGCGGTTTGTGGGAGTCAGGAGTCAAATCAGTGAAACAACATCTTCGCCGTGTAATAGGCTTTGACATACTTAGTTTTGAAGAATTTGATACCCTACTAACACAAATTGAATCACTTTAAAATTCACGTCCTTTGTGTCAAATATCTGATAATGATTTAGACCCACTTACGCCAGCTCATTTCATTTTAGGTGAATCGTACTCAGCTGTTCCAGAGCCATCGCTTGAAATTTCTCAAAATCGACTTTCGTCTTGGCAAGCCCTTCAAAACAAGGTTCATTTAATGTTATATTTGTTGTTGGTTGCCAAACTTGTAAATTGTATCCTATTTAATGTTCATATGTTTGCACTCAATTGATAAAAATACTGCTTATCTAAATATTGTATTATCTCTTTGCAATGCATAGTTTGTTTGTATAACAGTTTGGGTATGAGTGAAAATTATGCTAATGCTTTTTTTCTTAATTTACTTCACTTGGATTACGACCTGCATCAGATAAGTACCTATTTTTGTTCAATAAATTGTAATTGATTTGTATTTTGAAAACTACTTTATTTTGTCTCATTTACAATACTACATATTTAATCTTTCTGGTGCCCTTTCGTGTTCATTGTGCTGGTCCTTCGAAAAGAACTATATTTAATTAATTATTAAACAATACCTATATAGAATTAAAAAAGACAAATATCATGAAATAATCGATGAGAATGAGGATTTAGCTGAAGTTATCTTCAAATTTTGATTAAAATTATATCTTAACAATGTGATTTTAATGAATTAATTCAGAATGTTTTTTTATTGTCAATTATTTTTCTCTTAAGTTTCTTTTTTAATAACAGAATGAATTCAATTTTTTTTTTGTTGAATAAAAAATAGTTTTTCAAATGTTGTTTTGTTTTCTCTTTTACTGTCTCTTTTTGTCCTCTGTTTGTCTTAAAAGTTCTCTTTTGACAAAACCCTAATATGAACTAGTTATATCCAACAAGATTAAATTTGTAATCAAAGTTGGACAGAAATAAGTTTAGTCTGTGGCCATACTTGGTAAATATATGTATTAAAAAATAAAATAAACATTTAAAAATCAATTAATAATATTCTTTAATAATAATAATCAAAAGTTTTGTAAAACATTTTCGTGTTACTTCAATTTTCTAAATAAAATTAAAAAAAAAAACTTAGCAAAAAAATAGCATGGGCGAAGAGCCCATCAATTCACCACCATTATTGCAAGCCTAATTTAAATACTTGTGACAGGTGGTGCCAAATCAATTGCTATATAGCAGACATGTGACCGAACAGGCTGGGTCAAACCAAAAGAACAAGAAGCACTCTGCAACTAAATAGAAACACATAACATGACGAACGGAATGGACGGATGAATATATATGTTGATGAATGAATGAATAAATTTTACCCACAACTCCAAATGCCAAAACAGCACAAACTTCCAGATCCAAACTCGCTCATCCATCCATCTTTTCAACTTTCTGTCTGTCCGCTCGCATTGACGGACAGTCGATTACCATATGAGGAGCGCACGAGAAGACAGGATGCCAGTTAAGCATGCACGCGAGATTAACGATGTAAACGAGAGTGTCCATCATCGTCTTGATCATCATCCCCATCACCATCATCAATATCAGAGCCTCAGAGGTAACAGTAACATGGAGGCCGGAGTCAGTCCAGTCGAGAAGGAAAAATGTTTGTTTTTTTATTGCAATGTGCTGACTAGGCACCAGGCACCAGCACCAGCTACAAATGACTGACAGACTTCAGAGAAAGCACACTAAAACCGCAACCACATCATGTATCAGCTATTGCTATATGTTTTGTAATACTGATGTATGCAGTTATCTGGTGCATGCAGCATGCCGCTTTATCTTTATCATCGGAGTAATACTCATGTCGCCCATCCGTCGTCGTCCTTGAAAAGGGTCCGAGCTGACAACAGGAGAATGCGCACGCATTTGCGAATGGAACACAAATTATAAATCGCATGACTTCACAAATTGGGCAGTGCATACAATATAAAATAAGGATGCGTTTCGAGGCTCACGATATTGATGATAGTGAGGAGTAAATTCTCTTCTTCTCTGTCTGTAATTACATACTTTCAGTTTGCATTGCAAAAAAAAATTAATGAACTGATAAATTAATTAACAAGATAGATGTGTAAATGGATGTATGCACCAAATATAATAGTAGAAGCAAATAACTGCTTTATTTATGTGGGTATTATAATAATTTTTATTAATTTTGGAAAAACATTCTTGTTTTTAATAAACTGTTTTATTGAGTCAGTAAAAAAATGTTTCAATTAAATAAACAACCAAAAGTAAAACTATTAAGCACTTCCAGTGCCTGAGTGCTTGTTTAGATGAGCATTAAGTTGTCAGGTCTGGCTGAATCAAAGAAATTTTTCAAATTTTGGGCAAACTGCATATGGAGTCTTCTGTCATGTTCTTCTTCAAACAATGACGATTGTTTGATTTTAACTGGGACCACAAAGCCCCCGCTACTAGGTTTTGCTCTAAGGATCCAACTCTGAAATTCGCGTGGGTAGACCTCAGAAAGCTTCCCCTTTTTCGATCGTTCAACGTCTGAGGCCAAGTGAAAGCAAGTCATTTGTTTGAACCAAAAAATGTTGCGCCTGCTGTTCTTCCGCGGAAGCTACTTTAGGGTAAATGCCTCACCTTTATATTCCAATGCCCTATTAGAAAAAATATCCAAATTAGAAAGTCTTTTACAAATCTTTATCAATAAAATAAATAAAAAAACAAACACAGTTTGAACTTATAAAAAGTATCAAAATCGCAATAATTAACGGTTTTTAGTTAAATTTTAAATTTTATTTTTAGGCCTAAAAATAACGGTACCTGCCATATGACCGATTAGGAAAATCTTATTTTTCTCGAAAACGGCTCCAACGATTTTGATGACAATTATTAAGAATTTTTTTGTTGGTATTGGCTATCATTTGATTAGAACCGAATTTACGGAAAAGGTCTATTAACGGTACCTTTCATATAACGGTTTTTTTAATTTTGGGTTTTCTCGGTAACGGCTCCTTGGATTTCTATCAAATGTTATATTTGAGAAGATCTAGGTACCCAAGCTATTTCTGCATATCAAAATTTTGAATAACTTTTTTTCTAATTAAAATTAATTTTTGAATTTTTTTTTTGAAATTCAATATTTTTAAAACTTATCAAAAAAAATTATTTAAAATTTTAAAATAAGGTGTATAATAATAAACTCTAAAAAACTGCATACCAAAATCTCAAACAAATTTTTTTTTCAAAAAAAAACAAAAATAAAAAACCGTTAAGTATTGTAGTTTTGATACTTTTTATAAGTTCAAACTGTGTTATTTTCAACGTATATGTTACTTGTTTCTGTCAAAGATCTTGCTTTTCCATGTAATCTGGCGGTGCCGTGTCATATGGCCATATGGTCATATGACGCAATTTGAAAGTGTCATATGGCCATATTCAAACATATGGCCATCTGTCACTTTGCCAAAGTGTCATATCGACATTTATGGCCTAATGTCACTTTCAAATGCATTTTCTTACCCAGTCTTACGATTTGGACTTATATCCCGCCTTGTTAATCTTACTATGAAGAAGGTATGGGGGGCATGCCCCGCTTCAACCCCCCTGCTTGGGATCATTATAGGATTTGGAGAAGGTGCAAGGTTGGGTATGTGTAACGTTTCTTTTTGATTTAAAGAACTTTTGCATAAACCCAATCTCGCACCAACTCCAAATCCTAAAAATCCTGCCCAAGCAAGGGGTTGCATACTCGATCATATGGCCATTTGACGCTTCTTAAAAGTGTCATAAGACCATATGGCAAAAATTCGCAGTTAAATATGTTTGAATATGGCCATATGACACTTTCAAATTGCGTCATATGACCATATGGCCATATGACACATGGCCATATGACACGGCACCTAATCAGGCACATAAGAGCAAGTACGTGCGACCCAGTCGTGCCCATTTTTTTTTATTTTCACGAATCCTAAACTTGCCTTATAGTCCCTATAATCGCAAGTAAAAATGAAGTGTCTGTTTTAAATATCAAAATAATAGCTTTTTACAAGATGCATATGAGAGTAGGTATATACAATACAGTATCTATACTCTTAGAACAAAAATACAACTTTTTAATTTTTTGTCTGTGTGTCTGTCTCTCTGTCTGTTTTGTTCCGGATAATCTCAAGAACGGCTGCACCGATTTTGACGGGACTTTCACTGGCAGATTGCTGATGTTCTAGGCTCTAGGGAGTTATACCCACTAGGTGGGGCTCGGGTGTTTTTTTTTCTTTGGAAAATTCTTATTTATGTACCGATTTTGAAGGGATGTTTACAGGCAGAAAGATGATATTGTAAGGAATCAGTAAGACTTTTTTAAATACCCATATAGGTGAAGCTGCAGGCGTTTTTTTAATTCTTATTTATGCCCCGAGACTTTAGCAGGCAGATAGCTGAATTAATAATGTGTAACTAAGGCTATTTTAATCACCCGTTGTTGCCGCTGGAGTCATTTCACAAGCAGATATCTTATTTTGTAAGAAATAACTTAGGCTGTTTTGATTATAAGGTGGTGCCAGCCCGGGTTGGTTTTTTTTTTGAAAATATATGGTAGGTATACCCGAGCAAAGCCGGATGGGTAAGCTAGTATTACATATACCAAACACAATTCTGAACCCAAAAAATTCGGAATCAAATAATTTATAAGAAAAAAACTGCGTCTAAAAATTCCTTACTATTCATACGTCTACTGCTTTAACAAGGCTTGTATTTGATAGTCGTCAGGATTATGTCGGTACTGGCTGCCTTTCGTTTATTTTAACACACATATGTAAACAGAACATGTTACATGAATTTTTCAATAATGGCAAATAAACTGCGTTGTATGTGGAAAGAGAATTGGCTGATAAAAACCAGCAACTTGTTGCACAATAAGGGGATTTTCAAGATAGGTATACATAGACTAGGGGCAGGAAAAAGGATAAGGTAGAATCTGGGATGGAAATGGGACCAAAAAGGAAAGGAGTGCCATGTTTGGGGAACGCGAATTGCTTGCTGTACTCAGCTGAACTCGTCGAAAAAGGGGGGATCTTGTCCCCGAAACTAGACCGCACCAGCAACAAAAACATATATCAGGCCTGAAAGATAAAAAATTTTCGAAAAAATATTTGAAAGAATATTTCTTTTATTATAACATTGGACGGACCGTTACCACATAAAGAGCTCTGATGGTGTTATCAGCGTGGTCTAATTCCACCCTACTTATGAAAGTTTTCTTTAGAACGGCTACACTTCATGCACTTTTTCGAGGCAAATATTACTCTTGCAGGTTTTGTCAGATGGCTTTGATCGGGATTCGAACCCGGACCCTACGCTTAGCAGTCCGACACCCTAACCACTAAGCCACGGGGCTTAGAAACGTCCACTTTAGATTCTGAATTCCAGCTTATTTGTATTACCAAAACATATCAAATTCGTCCTTCTGGACCTTATTTATTTTCACTTTTTACAGGCGAAATAACCAATGCAAATTCTTTTGCAATTAAATGATGTGGCGATTACATTTTTTATATGATCGCCAATTTAAAATTAAAGGGACCCAATACGAATACCAAGCACTCAAAATAAAATAAAATTACTTTTGAGTTTGCCTAGCTTTTTTTCAATTTAAACTTGCCACTATTAAACTATTTAGTTTTCTATTTCGTTACGACCGATCTGGTCTATTTGGTGGTTTTAAAACTTTTTAACCGCTCATCTTTTTGGAAACCATCCTAAAGCCTATCATTCCACAATTTCCTGTTAATCCTAAATTTTATCTTCCGATATTAGCCACCAATCATAACATTTTCTCTTTTTTCTATTAATCAGACCATTATTAGTCCGGTCAATTTAGACATCCGAGGTTACATAAATTCACACCCAGCTGAAAATTGGTAGGATTGTTCACAACACCATCATAAATAAAATCTAAAAAGTCCTCATCGATCCGACACCTGCAAAAAAAAATTAGGCGGGGTCAAAGGTCACAAAAACGGGTTTTTCGCGATTATGAGAAAAACGGTAAGTTTTATCATAAAATATGCTGAGACAAAATTGTAGATCAGGTAATTATCTATAAAAAATGTTAAATATACCTTTTTTCCTAACACTCACCGTTTTTGAGATATAAGGATTCAAAAAGTTGAAAGAGTTGTAATTGCCATTATATGCACTGCACGCACATGCATACGCACAAGTTTCGACGCCACCTTTGAGTTACTGTACTTAGCGTGTTTTTTAATGTGGTAGGTAGGTAGGTAGGCCTATTTCACGGATCTGTTCTGATTCTGTTTAATTTGAAACTTTTGAATAGTTAGAGATATATGTGCAAAGGTTGAAAATGATTAAACTGATATTAAAAGCGGTGTAAATAAAAAAAATACGGAAATGTATCCATCTGATTCGTAATTCTCTACTGCTTCCTCTGTTTTTGTTCTTCTTGTTCTTCTTCTTCTCCATATTCTTCTTCTTCATCCTGGGTGCAAGCAAATAGCCCCAATAATAACACATCGCACCTCTCCTCATTAGAATCAATTGAGTCCTGAATTGTTGTTAATTCAATATATGAGCACGGCCGGTCTTGACAATTGGTACATGCGACAAAACAAAACAGCCCAAATTTTTTGCAACCACATTTAGCACTACATCCCTTTTTACAGTTACAAAAATTGTGTTTAGTAGTTTTTTCCGGCGCAGGTGGGAGTAAAGTTTGTACTGGTTCTATTGTTGTGTCGACCAACTTCCAACCCCAGCCTTTTGGGCCGAACTGATAACCAAGCCAAACTTGAACTTGGTAATACACCCGTAAAAGATATTGATGAGCAGCGCCTGCGGTTGAAAGAAGACAAGCTAACTGCACTTGTTTTTTATTTCGAGTATTTTTGACGAAACATGCATATCGAAACTTATCTAAGCACGTAGTTTTTTTAGGAGCTCCATACATAGAGAGAAGAAAGTGAATTCCATTGGTGATAACTTCTTGTGGAATTGAATTACTCTTTTTTAAAAACTTCAGCACATTGAACTAAATCTTGTTTTTCGAACATTTTAAAAACAGTTGTTTTACCCTTCCTGAATATGCGGATGTCGTATCACAGCCAGTTATTGCGTGTAAAAATAGTAAATTTTGCTAAAGTAGATAAACTTTTCGATGAATATATTATTACCGATTGATGTTGACCTTTTCCAGATTTAAACAAAAAAAAATAGTTTTTTTCGATTGGAGTTTGAGCAGTGAGTAATACGAGTAAGTCTACATCTTCACCTACAACAATAGTTTTATTTGTTAAATGGAATTGTTCTATTGCTGAAATTGTGAAAGCGTGCCCTTAATCATGTAGACCACTAATAAGACGGCAACGGCACGGTCGCCGTTTCTTTCAGTCGTTGAGATGGCGGTTGTATATCGTCCGTGCGGAAAAAATCCTTCCCCGTCCAGTGTGAAAGCTACAATTGCTTTCATTAGTTTATCTACTAATAAAAGCTCACGGATAAAAACCTTAACAAGAAGAACAAAGAGAAGAGGAAGCAGAAGAGAATTACGAATCAAATGGATAAATTTCCCTATTTTTTTTTTATTAACACCGCTTTTAGTATCAGTTTAATTTTTTTCAACCCTTGCCAATATATATAACTATTCAAAAGATTCAAATCAAACAGAATCAGAACAGATCTGTTAAATAGGCCTACCGGGGAAACCACATTAAAAAAAACGCGCTAAGTACACTACCTCAAATATGGCGTGGAAACGTGTGCATATGCATGTGCAGTGCATATTATGACAATTACAACTCTTTCAACTTTTTGAATCCTTATATCTTGAAAACGGTGAGTCTTAGAAAAAAAGGTATTTTAATTTTTTTTATAGATAATTATCTGAACTACAATTTTGTCTCAGCATATTTTATGATAAAACTTACCGTTCATATCAAAATCGAGAAAAAACCGTTTTTGTGACCTTTGATATGTTAAAAAACATTCAAAAAAACCTCGTCTTTTCTGTTTTGCTTCTTTATTTAATCTAACTTTAATTTTCCTTATGCGGCTATGCCGCTAACTCTAAATTCTCCCGCACTCGCAGAGTGTGGTTTCTAATGACGGGCAAATAAGTTACTCGTGGACGATCGGAATGTGCTATTTCAGCAGCATTGTTTGTTGGCATTGTTTCCGATGACCAACAGCTTATTTGCCCGTGGGATTGGAATTTGTAAGAAAGTGCAGTGCATACAATATTCGCACTACACCTCCTTTTTTTGGGAGAATGAATTTATTTTATTAAATTTATTCTTAAATTCTAAGTTTGATTTAGATTTAAAAATATTCTGTCTAAATTTATTCTTAAATTCTAATTTTTACTTGAATTTGAAAGGTATTTTGTTCTATAAATATTTTTTTTTTAAAGTCTTAAGTCATTAGACACAGTGAATTTATATTTTCTTTATAATTTTTTTTTTTTAATTTTTTATTTAATTTTAATTCGTAATGTCTTAGTCTGTCTTTGTGCACAGTTGTCGTCTTGTCGTTGTCGTCTCTTAAAACTATGTTGTTTCTATTTTCTATGCTAACTACTTTAAATGGTCCCTTATATATATATATATATTGTCCAATTTATGTCCAACTTGTTTCACTAAAACTAAATCTACTATTGCTACATCTATGCTATTTTTATATCTGTCGTATAAGACTTTTTCTTTATCCTTCTTGCTTTTTATAATTTCCACGGCCCTTTTATGAGCCGATTGAAGTCGAAATTTGACTTCTTTTTCATACGCTTCAACATTATAAATGGGGTCTACTTTAGCATTTAAAAGAAATTCTTAATTATTTGGAGATTTACCAAACACTAATTCATATGGACAATAATCATGCACCGCCGATGGCGTAGTATTGTAGCAATACGTGAAGTATTTAAGCCACTCGTCCCAGTCTGTTTTTTCTATCGAAATGTATGACCGAACGTACTCATTAAATGTTCTGAGGAAGGATTTTTCATAGCAAATAGATACGATAGTGGTCTGTGGTCGCTTTTAACCAAGAATTTAGTACCATATATGTAGGGTCTGAATTGTTTAATTGCCCAATGAATAGCAGCTAGTTCTTGTTCAATAGTGGATTTGTTACTTTCACCTTTGGTGAACGATCTTGAGGCATATGCTACTGGGAGTTGGTATCCATTGTACTCTTGACTTAGTACAGCCCCGCATGCGAATTTGCTTGTATCGGTGGTTATACAGAATTGCTTCTGAAAGTCTGGATACTGCAGAATATTAGGGCTTAATAGAGACTGTTTTAAGTATTGGAATGCCTTGCCACATTCTATGGTCCATTCAAAAGGGGTATTTTTTTTACAGAGTCTCGTTAAGAGCCTTGAATGTTCAGCAAAATTTGGAACAAATCGTCTGTAATAGTTGCAGAATGCAACGAATCACTTTACCTCATCGGTATTTTTGGGAATTGGATAGTCTAATATAATCTTAAATTTGCTATCATCTGGAAGAATGCCTTGGTCTGTGCATTTGTGACCTAAGTATGTCACTTCGTGACTGAAAAATGTGCACTTATCAGGATGTAATTTTAGATTGTATTTTCGACACGTTTTAAATACATCTGTTAAATTTCTCAAAATTGCATTTGCGCTCGCCGTTCGACACTTCGGCACTGAAAGTATTGGTTTTGCGTTCGTCGTTCGACACTTCGGCATTGAAAGTATTGCAATTTGTGCATTAATTTGTGCACTTATGTACTTGGTGTACTTCGCAAGTGGTTCACACGCGGTTGGGCAATTTTTTTTTCTTTTTATCGGGGTCACCATTTATAGGGTTTTACTTTTCAACTTATTTATGAGGCAAATATGTTCAATTTTAATTTTTTTTTATTTTGACTGCTTACAACTGGCCACTATTACAAAATGAACCACACCACAAAATCTGGCAGGATCGCCATGATATGTTAAAAACATTCAAAAAAACCACGTCTATTCCGTTTTGCTTCTTTATTTAATCTAACTTTAATTTTCCTTATGCGGCTATGCCGCTAACTCTAAATTCTCCCGCACTCGCAGAGTGTGGTTTCCAATGACGGGCAAATAAGTAACCCGTGGACGATCGTAATGTGCTATTTCAGCAGCATTGTTTGTTCGCATGGTTTCCGATGACCAACAGCTTATTTGCCCGTAAGAAAGTGCAGTGCATACAATATTCGCACTACACCTTTGACCCCGCGTATTTTTTTTTCCAGGTGTCGGATGGATGAGGACTTTTTAGATTTTATATATGATGGTGTTGTTAACAATCCTACCAATTTTCAGCTGGGTGTGAATTTATGTAACTTCACCCCTATTTGTGCTTCCCTTCCATAGAAGGCGGCAATCATGGATTCAATGTTTATAAAAGAAATCAAAGCAAACAAAACTAATCATACCTATGCTGCTCGGGGCACGAATTTTTGGTAAGTTGAACAAAAATATTAATATAATTATTACTAAACAACTTTTAATCATTCTACTTTGATTCTCCGGCATGCAGGTTGATCCTGCGTTTGTAGCAGCAAGGAATAGTAGGCCAAAAAAGGTAAGTTTCATGAATTAGTTTCTTTTACATAGACATAATGTACATAAACAACCATATTTATTTTTCAGGAAGACTGAATTGCAACAAGGAACTATGTATGGTACGTAAGAATATTATAATTTGTAAACAATTATTATATCTAAATGTTTATATATGTTTAGGGTGCACTTCTTGGAGTTCACAACAAACTTCAGTATACATACATAGCATACTTACATACATTCAAAGTTACTTCAGACAACTTGATTTTTTAATTGATTTTTTTTAGACACGAGCGGAGAGACACAAATTATTCAAGAAATTTATCGCCGGTCATTCGTCATTTTGTTAACTCTTTGGGTTGAGTTTTTAATAACTCGAAAAATGTTGATCATATTAAAATTTAAACTCTCATACCGATTGAGTAATTAATTGTAAATGATATATGAATATTGATAAATATTTACCCGGAATCTTGCCTCTCCATGAGATTTTTCGAAACATTTGTTGGTTTTTTTGATCATATTGATGCAAAACTCAGTCTTAATTCCCCAATCAGTACTCAGTTTGTTCTCCTTCTGCTTTTTGACAGGATGAAGAACACATAAACTGTACACATACATATACATATCTTAATTAATTGAATATCCCTACATTACGTGGATGAATATATTCACATTATTAAAATGTTATGTTTCCTTCCCCTTCACTATTTTGGAGGCCCCCCGTTGACGGAGCCTAGTTTATATAATCGGTCACTGCAACTTCATTTTGCCTTCCATTAAATTACCATTATTTATAGAATGTTGCAATTGGATATGTATAAAATAAAACTGTTGATATAAGAACTAACCGTTCGAGTCGACATTTTCAAAATCGACTTTATAAGAATCGGCATGTTGATCAATCGGTATTTTTACCAGTCCACTTTTCGATATTCGACATTTTAAAAATCGGCAAATCGTACTCAACCCTTCCCTGCACCGTCACGAGCAATGTCCGGAGCGCTTTTTGAAGAGCTAAAGAAAATTGACCTCCCTAACCCCGCGCCTAAAGGGTTGGCGATAGTAGGTAGACTTCCCTCTTTCAGTAAAAAATTCTTGTATTTAATTGACTTTAATTGACGCCTAGTAAAATATCACAATATCCAATTTTTTTAGTCAGAATTTTAAATGCTCGAATATTGATAATATTTTTATGGAAGTAGCAAGTATGGGTTGAACCAAATCACTTGGCCAACGGTCGGTTGCGCAGAGACAGGATTCAAGAGAACAAAAAAGATGCGTAAAAGATTTAATGAGTAGGAACAATGCCAGAGATGAAATACTTTTTGAAAACTGAATAATGAGCCATGATCATACCTTATGCAAAATAAGTCTATCGCTGGAACGTGATTTTGTGTTTCTTTCAAAATTATTGAGTTGAGCAGAGAAATTTGAAGAGAGCTGCGCAGTAGAATGGCCAAGTGAATTGGTTCAAGCTTTAGCAAGTGTTGCACCATTTTAAAATCTTAATAAAATGGGCCATTTTTACTGGCGATTATAAGGTATCATAATGAAAGTTGTGCATTCGTGCAGATTAAAGAATTACCTAAAATTACCTAATTGATTTTTTTTTATTTTTTTTATTGTGCTAAAATTTGCATTCTTTATTTTTTTTAATTTTTTTACAAATTTTTTTAAAAAGAAACCGTTTTATTTAAAAACCGTTTTTACGATTTGGAAAAAAAATCCAACTTTTTCAAATTTTGTATAGAAAGAAAATTGTGTTTAAATTTGTTCGCGGAAAACTCTTTTGCGTACTCTTTTCGAACCATCAAAAGTCACAAAAATCGAATAAAAACTTTGAAGTCCTTCTTATAACAAGTGATTTTTTAAGAGCTTGAGAACTTTTTTTTAAAAAAAAGCGCATAAAATTTGCAAAATCTCATCGGTTCTTTATTTGAAACGTTAGATTGGTCCATGACATTTACTTTTTGAAGATAATTTCATTAAAATGTTGACCGCGGCTGCGTCTTAAGTGGTCCATTCGGAAAGTCCAATTTTGGGCAACTTTTTCGAGCATTTCGGCCGGAATAGCCCGAATTTCTTCGGAAATGTTGTCTTCCAAAGCTGGAATAGTTGCTGGCTTATTTTTGTAGACTTTAGACTTGACGTAGCCCCACAAAAAATAATCTAAAGGCGTCAAATCGCATGATCTTGGTGGCCAACTTACCGGTCCATTTCTTGAGATGAATTGTTCTCCGAAGTTTTCCCTCAAAATGGCCATAGAATCGCGAGCTGTGTGGCATGTAGCGCCATCTTGTTGAAACCACATGTCAACCAAGTTCAGTTCTTCCATTTTTGGCAACAAAAAGTTTGTTAGCATCGAACGATAGCGATCGCCATTCACCGTAACGTTGCGTCCAACAGCATCTTTGAAAAAATACGGTCCAATGATTCCACCAGCGTACAAACCACACCAAACAGTGCATTTTTCGGGATGCATGGGCAGTTCTTGAACGGCTTCTGGTTGCTCTTCACTCCAAATGCGGCAATTTTGCTTATTTACGTAGCCATTCAACCAGAAATGAGCCTCATCGCTGAACAAAAAAAAAGCGCGAAACACATTTCGAACCGAACACTGATTTTGGTAATAAAATTCAATGATTTGCAAGCGTTGCTCGTTAGTAAGTCTATTCATGATGAAATGTCAAAGCATACTGAGCATCTTTCTCTTTGACACCATGTCTGAAATCCCGCGTGATCTGTCAAATACTAATGCATGAAAATCCTAACCTCAAAAAAATCACCCGTTATTTATCAAATTTTATTCGACGCTGTGACCGCACATAAGAGCAAGTACGTGCTATCCAGATGTGCAATATATTTTTGTCTGTAGTTACATGGCCATTTGAGATGAATTTGAGTAAAGCTAAGACCTATAGGTGGCGATGTTCTCAAGATCCAGAAAACGTATGGTATACCCGTGTAACTCGAGGTCAGTCAGAACTTTGTCCTTGAATAACTTCATTTATGATTTCTTTGTAAATTGTAAATTTTATTTTGTTCGAATTAGCTGTGGAATTTTCTGGACTGAAGAACTTGTCGTTACATTTGTTGGATCCAGTAAGTTTTACACCTACCTTTCTTCCGCGATAGTATTTAACAGCGACATTCTTTTGCCTTTTAAATTATTTATATTAATAATGTTCCATAATGCTTCCTTGGGATTTCTTGATTCTTTTTCGATCAAGCTCTGTTAGACCTGCCAAAATGCAAAGCATCTTCATTTCATCTGCCGTCTAGCAAACAATAAATTCAACAATTAAAATCAACTTTAAGACACTTTTACGTCTATACTTAAAACTCGTTCGGTATTTTTGATCTCGTAATCAAAATACTCTTATGTAGCACAATATGTAATTTGTCGGCTTTTCAATGAAACACATTATTGGTATGTATAAAACGAGAGGTCTAATGAACCATTTCGCGATACCATAAAATCTTGAATTTTTAAGAAAAGGATAGTTATCAGTACCAAGAAGGGAAACCAATAACCAGTCAATGAGTTCAGTTTGACCCGACAGAAGTCGACTTCGTGGTGGTGGCTTGTTGGCGGTTTCATTTGAACTTATCTATTTCTAAGTAATTTGGGTTGTATTTGGTTATAAAACAATAAACTACTCTAAGAGATAAACGCTGCTCATAACAATCATTTTGAATACAGGGACTTGTGTTTAAACTTTATAATAACTACCTATTATCCTGTAGTAAAAATGTGAGCCAACAAGTATAGTAGTATACATATATACGTTCTTGGCTACACAAATACCTGCCATACTAAGTCAATAAATCAACAAATTGCTTTCGCTTCCGCCGGCAATAAATATAAAAAATATCCTAATTTGTGCCCGGAACGTTATGTCATCTATTATCTTGCTTCTTTCTTCGCGAGCACTTTTTCACACACACTCATCCATAAATTTAAATTCACGTAGGTGTGTTGTTGTTGGAGGCAATATACAATAAACTATCGCCGACAAAGACAAATACAATTTATTACAGCAAATAAAAGCAACAGAAGATGAAACAAGAAAAAAACAACCGACAAGATCTCCTTCCAGATGCGGCAAAAATAAATTGCTCTTAGAACTTAGATAACACTACACTCCTGGATGAGGGTTTCGGGAAAGGGGGTTGCTGAATCCTGGCTATCAAATGATGGCGCATAGCATCCCCACACCCCATACCGATTTCCCTGGGAGAGCATACAATAGTCATCATTTTCTGTGAGTACCAGGATCATGGAGCATACTGCATACTGTACACCAAGCGAAAGACAAATAGGAGGACCGAACCAGAGGAAAGGAAAAAGATAAATTGGGTAATTTTGAACCCCATGCCGTTTAAATGGTGTTGTATTATGATCCCCAGTACGAATCTTTCTCGGAGTAGTTAGGCTCCCAACCCTATAGTAAGTATGAATGGCAACGCGAAAGAAATATATTGGACATTTTAAGTTGGAATAAATGGTGGTTGGTCGCTTGTCTCCCGCATGGATATCACTGTATGTATACCCTAGATGTTAATTTATTGTTATTTTCTGTTGAAAAAAAGGCTAAAAAGGAGCACCATTTTGACAGGGATAGCGACGACGACGCAGCGAAGAGGTTAACATGGCAAGATATATATTGCATATCCTGGCGGTGGCAGACAGTTGTTGTTTTAGTTACTCTTCATTTCGTAAATTGTGTTTTATTTGTTTGAGAAACAGCCTAATGATATAGCTTGAATTGTTCAATTATTGTAAGCATACTTACTTACTTACATATATCCACAAAACGGTTTTTAATAATAATATTTTATAATAATATTTTAAATATTTAACCTTTTAGAATGCAAATATCGTTATACTGTTACAACAAATTTATTAATGTTTGAGCCGAAGGTAATGTAAATAGGATAAATAAACAAGTACATTTTCATTTTGGGAGTAGGTATACAATATTGTTTTTATTTTTATGCGAAAATGTTCTTGCAACAAAATGATTTGAAATATAGACTGCATTCACCAAAAGTAAGTTTTTAGGGGAAAATTAATATATTTGCTTCAAATAACATTGACGTTGCGATGAATGCTAAAAATAGTCGGGCCTTTTCGATGAAAGTAAGAAAGAAAGCAATTTATTGCCGTTCCTTAAATGACACCTTCTGTTTAATTTACTATCTCGAAAACTTAATTGGTACTTTCCCCCCCTATTGTGGCTTGGGATATCCAACTTTTGCAAATTTAAGTGTGGTAAGCAGATGCTAAATATACGTCAATAAGCCAAGGACAGTATGGTGTATCTAGAAATAATTTTGGGGGAAGGGGGATGCTGTACAATTTTTCAATAATTGGTATTTCCTTTTTATTTTTGTGTACTACTATACTATATAATTTGTAGAATAAGTGAATCCAACATTTGTTTTATCATCTTAAGCTTTCTAAATCATTAAAACTTACTTTTTTGTGAATAAGAAATTAATTCATAACATAATTTATACATATATCATTGTATATACATTGCAGTCTATATACAATGACATATATGTGAAGTTAAAATAAAAAAATAACAAATATAAAACAAATCAGAATTTAATTTTAAAAATACGAAAAAAGTTTGTTTCTTAGTAGATATAATTTAACAGAAAGAATAAGTTCAAATCAAAATATCATTGAAATAATAATGAAATTATTTGAATACAAATTTTTTTATCTTAGTGGGTCTAAAGGTGTGTCCACACCAAAGAATCATTTTTTTAAGCATTTAAGAAACATTTTAAAATATTTCAGAAGTGTTTCTAGACGCTTCGCGAAAAGTTTAAAATTATGACATATTTCTCTGTTTCTCATTCCGAACGGAAAACTTTCCCTATTTTTCACTCATTTTAGTCTAGTCGACAGGTTTTCTGTTTTTATTTTTTTTTTCATGATGATAATATACGACGCTATTATTGCTACTTCTTTACAAACCACCTTGAAGTAAATGGTGTTTTTTTAGACGAGTGGTTTTCAATCTGGCTTTGGTCTTTTTGACAGCTGTCACTTGATTTATGCTCAGTTTGGTTTTGCCATATTGAATAGACTTACTTCTGCACGTTTTCAAATCGTGCAAATTTATTACCAAAATAATGGTTCGGTGGAGCAGAGTATAAAAGCAAACCCTTATCTTTATAATAAAGTTAAATTCTTGGAAATTACATTGAATTATATCCGTTTTGATTCTTCTTGAAAACCACATGTCTAAAAAACACCCTTTACAAAACTGGATACATAACATCGGAAACAAATAAACATTTCAGAAATGTTTGTCAAAGCGTCCACATCCACATCAAAAAAAAACATTTCAGAAACATTTCTGAAATTTGTTTTAAACAAATGGGACACATTTCAGAAATGTTTTCTTAAAAAAATGTTTCTTTGGTGTTTACACAATTTTTTTTTATTCAAACGCGCGCAAAACGGATTAGTGTTACCCTTATAATGTTTAACGCACTGACTTAGCTTTGAAAGTTAGGATAGGAGGCACAGAAATTGTCGAGTAACATTCAAATCGTATTGGCAAGGAAAAACTTCGAAAGGTAAACTATTCCAAATTCGTGTTGTTCGGTTAAAAAAAAAAAGAGTTTCTATATTTCACGGTACGACCGAAGGGCTTAAGGGTAAACTGGTGTGCTGTTATTGCCAGACGAGTATTACGGGTGAAATATTTAAAGGAAGGAATGCAGCTGGTTACCTCGAGTGAACACTTTTTATAAACAAAACGATAAAATAAGGAAAGACATGGAATATTGCATAGGTGTTCGAGGGGGTAATTGTTTCACATATTTCTATTTCCTATTAACTTTAACGCTGTTGTTTGTATTCTATTAAGCAGATGCAACGATGCTTGAGAAGTATATGCCCAGAGGTGGGAGTTATACTCAAGATTTGGGCATATAAAGGCTTTATAAATTATAGCAAGATCACAAGTGGAAAAGAAAAAACTTCTTGCACCGATACAGAAAGCCAAAACATTTAGCAGCATTTTCTGTCCAGTATATGGTCATTCCAACGCAGTTCGTTGTTGGCATACATACCGAGAACTGAAAGCTTTTCGGTTTCTTCGATGCAAATACCATTTACATTCATGGATGTTTAGCTTTAACGCCAGAAGACAGCATTGAGTTTGTGGAGCATTAAAACCCACACGATTTCTATTACCCAATTTGGCAATGCTGTGTAAATCGGACTTTAATGAGCTTATTTATCGGTACCATTGCGATTGTAAAGGGTTTTTTAATAAGAGCGCTACGAAAGTTTTTTTATATAAAACAAAATAAAATTCTTCCTGTGAAAGTACGTTCGATGCCATTATGTATAGAACTCGATTTCTTTTGCATGGCCACCACGGGCACGCTTGCAGAAGTCCAGACGCTAAACCAAATTTTCGACGGTTTTCAAGCATAAATCGGCCGATACTGCTGCAACTTCACGTTCGATATTCGTACGAAGTTCATCAATCGTCGCTGGCTTGTTGGCATAGACCATAGACTTGACGTAGCCCCACAGGAAATAGTCTAACGTCGTCAAATCGCACGACCGAGGCGGCCAAGCGACTGGACCATTTCGTGAGATAGCACGTTCTACAAACTTGGTTTCCAATAAATTGATTGTGAAATTCGCTGTGTGGCTTGTGGTGCCGTCCTGTTGGAACTACATGTCCTCCAAGTCCATATCATCCAATTGGGGCCAAAAATATTCGGTTATCATTGAACGGTAGCGATCCCCATTCACAGTAACGTGCCGGTCTTGATCATCACGGAAGAAGTACGGCCCAATGACGCCGCCGGCCCATAAACCACACCAAACCGTAATTTTTTCGGGATGCAATAATGACTCATGGAGTACGTGTGGATTGCTGCCTGACCAATACCGCATATTTTGTTTATTGACGAAGCCATTCAGCCAGAAATGAGCCTCATCGTTGAAGATGATTTTTCGATGAAAATCCGAATCATTTTCAAGTTGTTGCTCATCCCAATTCACGAACATTCGACGCTTCTGGTGGTCAAGCGGCTTCAGTTCTTGCGTCAATTTAATCTTGTAAGGATGTAGGCCAAGATCTTTTCGCGAAATTCGCCACAACGACTTCACAGAGATGCCCAACTCTTGAGAACGACGTGTGAGAGACAGATTTGGGCTTTCTGCAACTAAAGCCTCAGCGGCAGCAATATTCTCGACACTACGGGCACTTCTTTGTCTCACTGGCACGGGAAGTTATTGTACTGTGCCTGTGGATTCAAATTTTTCCACTAGACGCTCGATTGTTGATCTGCTAGGACGATTATGACGACCATAAATTGGACGTAGCGCTCTTAACGTTGAGGCCATGACTCCGAATTTCGGTAGTAAATTTTAATAATTTCGACTCATTGTTGGCTCGTATATCTTTCCATCATGAAATGGCAAACCTTACTGAAGAGAAATGTCAAAAGAGCGGCAAGAAATAAGGAGTCGTTTGCTGTCCCTGTCGCTCTACTTTTGTAGCGTACCTGTTGAAAAACCCGATACATACGTCCGAATACGAAAGACGTGAATAATCGAACGAAAATGAAAAGCTGAGAGCTGAGCTGAGCTGAGGATTTATGTATATCAAGAACTTTGTGAACTCTGGCTACTGTACGAGTGCGGGAAAAAATCTGTCCCATAGAAAAAAATTTGTTGCTGTGAGGCACCGTGGAGCTAGCAGCGAAATGGGCTGCGAGCAAGTTTGACTTCCTTGAAGAGTGGACTATTGATTTTGTCATTTGCGAAGAGCGTTGAAACGGAAGATGTTAAGGAGTTTTTAATATTTTTTTACAAATGACCACAATTTTTTTATTGCCTTTGGGACATTGCAGAATTTTTTGCCGTAATGTTTGGTCATGCGAAAATTTGGTTCTATAAATAACGGAGTTGCAGGAGTTTTAAATTTGTTTGTGCTTTGTCCGAATTTCCTCTGTATGGTTGGCTTGGTAGGGTCGAATACTTACTTCTGTTAGCCTAATAGCTTCTTTACACTAAAAGTAAACCAAAACTTTTCTTTGGGTTTGATGCGTTTTACTCTGTTAGAAAGGAAATCACGCATTCCTAGAAGAATCACATTTGTATATGACCATTTCAGCACTGGCATCAATGTCACAATCGAAGAAGCATATTAACCAGTTAAGGTTACGCGGAAGTAAAGTAGTAAAAAAGTAACACAAACAGCAGTTTGGGCGTAGTGAGTCGAGACTTGCGGGGGCTTGGTCAACATTGTGAACCGTTTGTAAGGACTGTACAAACAACTGCCGTGTAGAGCCTGCTTTTCAATTAAGGAGACATTTTACGATAACAGAAGACGGCAGTGGATTGACTCTATATCTACGAGAATATCGTCATCACAAGAACCTTCGCTATTGATCATATTTCTTTATCTGGGAATAATTTGGGAATGTACGTTAGATACAAAGAAATTTCGGGTATCCATTTTCAACCAGAGCATTCGCCCATATACATACATCAAGTGTTCGTTAAATTTACGATGGCCCCATCGTTAGCAAAGATAAATAGATTTACATTCGGATCCGTAAACTAACCTACTGACATTCAATGACTATAATAAAGAACAAAGGGCTCTAGACGCTTCCTTGCAACACACCAACTTTGATTGAGAACTTTTCGGTGACTCCTGCCCTTTGACTTGTTCGAACCTATCTATGATCATCACCATGTAGATTTCCAGAACTTCGCGTTATCTAAGGAAAACCCATATCCAGATCTCGTGGTTTTCTTTGCAATACTTTCTCCAAATCAACCAACACAATGTACAACCTCTTTATGAATCACGATATTTTGCCATTTTGATTCTTACTCTCTGGATTGCATGAAGTTGGCCTTGAGCATTGTTAAATGAATTTAGATGAAGGAAGGAATCCTGAGCATTATTCCCTCTTTTCCTGTTTTTTTAAATTGCTGCCCCCTTATTCATATTAACATGTCGCAGTTCCTGAACAGTTTGGTTTGGATCAGAATTCGGTGTAGATATTTCTTACAGCTCCATGAACATGATGCTCTCTGAAGTCTGCTTGAAGTTGGGCTCACTTTCGGCAACATCTGTAAATTTTTTCATCTATATTATGAGCGGGTTATGTTGACCCACTTTGAAAGCCTATTTTTCCATTTATCACTGCTTTCGAACATAAACGAACAGGCTCATTTTATTCTCAGGTATTTATTATTTATTTATTAATTACTCCCAATTTGAGAGAGTTAAAATTCGATTCACAAATCAACGACTGTCTCTTATTTTCAATTTTACATGGTAACATCTTAAACACAAAAGATCTAATGGTTAAGAGCACTGGAGCATGTTTTCCGCGATTTCTCACAATCATATAAAGCGCCCTCGCGCGTTATCTTTAATTGAGCCATCACACATTTTATCTTACCACACGGTCGTAGGTACTACATACTTATCCCCTTAAATTAAACAGAATGTGAATAAACTAAGGAAACATTGTAGAACCTTAATAACATGTTCGACTGGAGTGGAGCTAAGGAATCTTCTCAGAGAATATCTTCCAACGACAGAGCATTGCTTTTAGCAGAACTCTGCCCAAGATAGAGAGTCGCCCATTTAACCTGTCCAACAGCTGTCGCGGCGAATATTAAATACCAGAGTGGCAATGGTTTGTGGTCCCTATTAACCTGTTGTCGGTAGGTTTAGGTTGGTTGCTTCATGACGCCGCCGCCGCGCCAAATGAATACTTTATTTTTTGTTGCACCTATATTCGTTTTGTTTCTACCTTCCCAAGGGAAGAAACCGAATCGACGTTAAACAAAACTCCTTCCAACACGACTTCAAATCGATGTTTTTTGTGTGTATGCTTTTTGTATAAGCGAGCACATTTTTTACCGCCTGATGAGTTTTTTAATGAACGACCTGCCAAGGTGCATAAATGACAGTTCCCTGCCACGTCACCTCACAAAGAGCAAAGAGGTGGCAGAGCAAGCAGAGAAAACACTGAAGGCCTCTAATTAGAAATGTGAAATGAAACGCATTTTACGGACTAACATAATAATATGGAAATGACATTGCTCCTAGCCAGCTTCGGGAGGTTCCGCAGATATAATGGTTTTCCAACAACTAACTATCGGGTTCGGTCTACACCGCCACCGCGCCGCCGGCCGGCCGCTCGACCGTAATGGGACGTCATTTCCACTTAAAGATGTCAGAATGTGTAGTAAAGCAGACACCTAAAATCACTGGCGCAACGTTTGATCTTTTTCATTCCCGAGTTTTTTCGTGGAGATATTTTTTTTTTGTATTTTGCGTTTGGGTTCTAATTTGATTAGGAAGACATTAACAGACGGTTAGACAGAATACCACTTGAATATGTCTACATCGTCGCCGTCACTGTTCTTCGGTCTTTTTGCGTTCTATGCGACTTGTGTTAAAAGACGGTGGAATGATAAAGGTACCTTTAATAACTTTTTTTATGGTGATGACGGGTATCTACGATGCGCGTACAGTAGCCCGAAATTACAAAGAAAAAGTGAAAGAAGATGGCTGATGACGGTTGACTTCTGTCGAAGGCGTTTTTTTCCAGTTTCTATAGGATTTAATGGTTTTTTTTATTTACACCCGCCCAGGCGCATTCAATTTGTCAATTTAGAATTGATGTGTTGTGAATGGTTGAGTGAATCCATGATTACACGGGTACATAATATAAATATGTATGTACTTTAAAAAAAACGATAGGTATTTTATGTTTACCGACGCGGGATAGATTAAATTGTCTGCAGGTATTAAGGTAAGTATTTATGGTAAGTATTGATGGCTAACGCACGTGTATGTATACAGAATGAGCAAATCTTAAATAGGTAATTGAAGAAGCCTATTAAAATCTACTTTAATTAAAATTTCATGTTAGAAATAAAAATAAAAAAATATTAATTTAATATTCAGTTGGCGTTTCGGAGGTAGATAGATTATTTTATATTTATTTGTATTTCTAAATGGTTTATTATACAATTTGAAGTTAAGAATAGGAACATGGCGTCACTGCCGTCTGTCGCTTGGCTAAGGTACCTATACCTGTAATAAAAATACACAAATGATATTGCCCAGCGTTCTGTTTCTTATATACTTAAACTGTAGTAGCACATTAGGTATAATATAGTTACATAGATATCGCATCCAGTACAAAACAAAATGTCAGATTTCAAATCGGCTGAGTCTGGGATTTACTCGTACGTCCCAGTTCGATCCAGCTTGTTTGATACATACAGCGACATGTTTTTGATTAAAATTTTATTAGATCCTTAAGTTCGTTGTCGCTTTCCTTTTTCCTTGTGCCATGTTGTTTCGTCTTGTTTTTTATCTTCTCTGGCTTCGAACATGTACCTATTATACTCCTCACATTATTATATAAAATAAATTGCACGACTGAATCGTACGTACTTGCTCTTATGTGCCGTCACAGCTCCGAATAAAATTTGAAAAATATTAAGGGAACTTCAAAGTTTTTTTTCGATTTTCTGAAATTTGATTGTTTGGAAAAAGTACATAATAGGTAAGTAGGTATAGTTTTCAGCGGAAAAATTTAAACGCCATTTTATTTCGTAAAAAAATGTTAAAAAATTTTAATTTTTATTTTCAAAATCGTAAGAACCTTTAAATAAAACGAGTTTTATTTCACAACTTTTTCTAAAAATTAAAAAAAAATAATTCAAGAATGCATGTTTAAACAAAAAAATAACTTACATATAAAAACAAAATTAAGAAAAAAATTCACTTTTCCGTTTTCATAATATCGATTTTTCAAAAAAAAAATTTTTTGTAATTATTTAAAAATACAAAAAAAAAGATATTCCAAAATATTTTTTTGTGTCGAATTGCTTTGGCTATCCACACCTTCCTGAATATCAAACATAATTGTAATAGGTTAAGCGGTTCTCGAGAAAGTCGAGAGAGGGGGGTACCATTTTTAGCCCACCAACTTACATAATCTTTTTTCACCAGAACATATATAACACCTACAAAAAATCATTGATTTTTTTCATAAAAATTATTGGAGCCGTTTTCAAGAAAAATAAGCTTTTACTGTTACGGTTATATGACAGGTACCGGTACCGTTAATGTTTGAGCTAAAAAAAAGTCCTCTGTAGAATGTCAAAATAATCTTAAGCTCTAAATTTGAACACGATTGGTTCAACCGCTTAGCCTGTAGTCCAATAGACATCCGTATAGATAGAAAAAAGTTGAATTTTTTTCTTGTACTGGATGCTATATCTATGTATGTAACTCTATTATCTATGGTAGTAGGTATTAATTATGTATACCTGACTTAGTCTTAAATAAATTGCACGACTGGATCGTACGTACTTACTCATATGTGCGGTCAAATCGTCGAATAAAATTTAAATAAAATGCACGACTGGTATATAATTGCTTAGTGGCTGCATATGTATTTACATATGTTTTTTTTTAGACGTGTGGTTTTCTCAAAGAAATAAAACGCATATAGTTTAATGTTATGGCCAAGAATCTAGCTTTATTATAAAGATAAGAGTTTGCATTATGTTCTAAAAATTATTTCGGGGAAGTGGCCGCCGTGGCTGGCTCGAATAAATTCCGGCCGAGGCCCAATTTTCCCAATTTTTTTGAAAATCGGGATCGGTGGCCATTTCGTTTTGGGCCCATTCACCAAACGTGTAACGCCCTTGATGGGCATTCGGTTTCGATTCTTGAACGAGTTGGATTTTGTAAGCCTGTTGGATTTTGTATATCCTTCCGCGCGCGATGGCGGATGGACTCATTTGGTCGATACCCTGCTCCACCGAAACGAACAATTATTTTGGTAATAAATTTGCTCAATTTGCAAACTTTGTTCAGGATTAAGTCTATTCATTATGAAATCCCAAACCAAACTGAACATAAATCAAGAGACAGCTGTCAAAAAGACCAACTCCGAAAAAAGTATTGCCAGATTGAAAACCACACGTCTATTAACTAAAAAAAAAATTTTTTTTTTTAGAAAATTCATTATTTTTTTTAAATTAGTTTCAGAGTTTTCTTGGAAAAACTAAGTATGCAATAAAATTTGAAAACTAAATGTCTATCGAAGAAAAAAAAAATTTGAAAATCGTTCGACCACTTTTTTTAAAAATTGGTTTTTTTGAAAAAACTTTTCGAAAAAATATTTTAAAATTTTTCTAGTGTGTCATTGTAAGGCAATCTGTAGTTTTCATCTGGGAAAATTATTTAAAAAAATTCAATTTACGAATTTTCAAAATATTTCGAAAACCATATTTTTTTTAATTCTTAAAAAAATCGAAAAAAAATGTTTTTGAAAATTTTGATATGCGATATTTATTGAATTAAAAATGACTTCCTGTGTGCAAAATTTTATTGAAATCGAGATAATAGTTTACGATAAAACCGCATTTGAAAAATAAACGGTTATATGAGAGGTACCGTTATAGAACAAATTTCGAAAAATGTATTCTAACTGAAAGATGTATTATTGTAAAAAAAATTAGCACCCTGATAGTTTTATCATAATCGTTAAAGCCGTTTTCGAGAAAATCTAACTTTCTGTTCAAAATTGTATGGCAGGTATCTACCGTTATTTTTCGACCTAGAGCAAAAATGAAAAACAACCCCCGAGATACTACCTAATAAATACTAAATACCAAGTTTGAAGCAAATCGGCCCAATCGTTTAGGCTGTAGAGGCGCGAACAGACAGACAGACGGACGGAATTTCCGGACCCACTTTTTTCAACTTCTCTATTACCGTAATGTCATGTTTGATTGTTAAATTTTTTTTTGTACGAATCCATAACTTGCATTTTAGTACCTAAATCGCAGGTAAAAAGGGGATAATACACATATACCAAGGTAAATAATTATTTACGACCTACATCTAGGTGTATATAAAGTTTAAAAAAATTATAAGTACTATGGTAGTTAAAGAGGATAGCATGGAACAATAGTTTTTAAGTGTTGAATGTCAAGAAAACAAGTACAGGTCAAGCATTCCACATTCGTGTAGTGCGGCTTAAAAATTAATCCCTATAATCAATATTGAGTCCAAAGTTGCTTATAGGCATTCCTAGGATTGTGTTTCTGAGAAGGAAATGCAGCTGATTACATTATACACTAACTTATATTTATCTCACTCCAAATGGTGGGGCCAACACCTGAAAAAAGTTTCAACATCTGGCAACCAATGCCACCTTTAAGATTTAGATAGTACATGGGTAGATGAGTCTAAAAAGCCCAGCACACACATTTTTCTGGCTCTCTAGTGGCATTGATGACGTAATCAATATGGTGGCCAATTTTTTTGACGTGAATCTACATTTTCCTATATATTATAAATCGGATTTCAGTTTCTAACTATATTAACTTAATTTGTTAGTTATTATAATAAGGGAGAAAACGCGCTATCTAATGGTTTATTTAAATATTGGTTATTTTACAACATCATTTAAGATCATAATACCAGAAATATTCGAAACTTTGCTAAAATCCGTTTTTTTATTTTGATTTTTTGAGACATTTGCTAAATAACTTCGAATCCGATAAATATATCTGAAATTTTATATACTTATTTGTTCATTAAAAAAATTTCCTTTCAAGCGGTATATATTAATTCTATTATTTTGTCATAAACAGTTGCTAAAAATTCGCCAACATAATGTAGCACAATCACAGCAATTCGTGAAACGGGTTTTAAAAATTATAGAGCAGCTTTATAGTGCAGTTAATAATAATCCAACTTGTAGTAAACAAAATATCCTATAATATTTTCCAGTCGACATGAAGTTTTAATTCGGCAAAGGTGGGAACTTAATGAAACTTCGAGTTAATGCTTAAGGATGGTTAATTAACATTTTCTCAAGTCTTGGACTTCGTGGACCCTGTAACTTTTGTTTGCTTACATCCTACGATAAAAGCGTTCACGTATATTTTGTAGAGCATATAATTTACTACAATATTGATAGTTCAAACATGTTTGTATATTTCAATTCTTTATCAAGAAAAAAAGGTATTTTTTTAAATTTCTGTAAAAAATGCAAAAAAAAGCAGATTTTTACCTCAGTTCTTCTGTTATTCTCGAATTATGTTTAAATGTTGTTGTAATTATGATATAAAACCACACGGTTTTGACACCCATAAAATAATCAGCTAGGACCTCTCCATAACGAGACACCGTCATGTGAAGACTTGAGTGAAATAATGTAATTTTCTGACACGTGACCCTTCAATCCGCTTCTGGAGTCACAATTATTTGTTCGGTAGATTTGTAGTATAGGGGTCGAGTAGCTGGACCATATCTATCTGGCAATGAAACACACATATTTTGACTAGCTTATAGAGCTTATGAAGTTATGCCTTGTAGAATTAGGGCGTGTAGAGGTAGAAGCTTGGGTCTACATGAGATCTGATAACTTTTTGATAGTGCAAGTCATATGGTCGCGTCTCGGCAACATTTTACATGAACAAGTTTTTGGTGGGATTTCACTTATTTTTGTACGTTACTTATGAAATTTTTGGCTGTTTTTCCTCTTTTGGGTGTATTAGTTGAGTTTATTCATTTAATGCATACACAGTATTTACATAATTTTTTTCTATTACAATATTTTTACTCGCGATTATAGGTACTATAATGCAAGTTCTGCATTCGTGCAAAAAAAGTTGAGATAACAATCAAACATGACATTACGATGATAGAGAAATATATTTGAGTTACTGGCAAAATTCCGTGTGTCTGTCTGTCTGTCTGTGTGTCTGTATGTAAAAGCTTATTTTTCTCGAAAACGGCTCCAAGATTTTTTATGAACAAAAATCAGTGTACTACTGTAGGTATGCATTATATTTTGGTGAATAAAAAATCTAATATGGTGGGCTAGAAACGGAATTCCCCATAGGACCGTTTTTTTTTCTTCGACTTTCACGAAAACTGGTTATCCGATTACTATAAAGTTTTTTTTTGTATTTTTAATAATTTTTTTCTAATTTTTTTTTTTTTTGAAAAATCAATATATTTTTTTTTTAATTTTGTTTTAAATGTATGTTATTTTTGTGCTTAAGTTTGTATTCTTGGATTATTTGTTCACTTTATTTTTTTTTAATTTTATTCTATACAACGTGACCGCACATACCTATGAGCAAGTACCTGCGATCCAGTCGTGCAATTTTTTTTTATTATTTATAACAAGGAATCCCTATATCAATATTAAGAACTCAAAATTTGCGAAAGTCTCATACAAACTTTAGTTCTCTAGTTTAAGGGGTTGGGGGAAAAAACAATTACCTATTTTTTTTGTTACTACTAGTTTACATACCAAATTTCAGCTTTTTAGGACATTAGAATTAAAAATTTAGAAATTAGGACTAAGAATTTTGATGATCATCATTGAGTCCGTGAAGAAATCAGGGTTTTTTAGACATCATTGAAATTTAAAGTATAAAAGCTATGCAATAAAACTTAACATGTTTAATAAGTCCGCTATGGACAACATATCATACATAACATACTGCAAACCGAAGTTATGAGGGCTCAAAAAAACCTCGAAGCGCTTCGAGAAAATGTAGGTAGTGCTCTTGCTTGGCTTGGCTCGTATTTTTATTACAAAACGTTTTATTATACTTTGGTCACTCAGCGGATGTTGATTTTTAATGAACACAACGAGTCACCAGGAGCTGGCGACAAGTCATGGAAAATACGAGTATATTTTGCTTTAGTTAGTTTTTAAAGCATTAAATTCAGAATTTCGGCCACTTGGATAGAACTTAATACCTAAATTCTTACCCTATCACGGCCTTTTAGTTTAAGTTAGAAATATCTAATGTTTTTTGCTACAGCAAGTGGGTATTATATTATTACGGCAAACTTCGTCTCGACCCAATTTAACGCACTTTTTTTTAAAATTATTGGAACAATTGCACACTAAATTCCATTATTCACTGTAGTACACACAAAAAAAGACCAAAACAAATTCTGAATAAAATATCAAATCGATGCGACAATATTTGTCAATCAAAAACATAAATAATTTCGTTCTGTTTAAAATCGAACTACAGTTAAAGTATTATTACATATTATTCATATAAAAATACTAAAAACGCTATTAAAAAATGGGTGTTGATGGTAGGAGCGTGGGGTTATAGGTATTTTTGTTAGCCAAATCAAAAAGTATAATAATATTTAACTATATATATGTGTCTGTAAGGCACATTGCCTTATAGAATGCAAATGGATGCTGTACGATACTAGTTAGAATAATTAGAAATATAGGAAAGATTTTTTTCGGCGTAGTAGATAGAGAACTAGGTGACTACTTTCTCACTTAAAACACACGGGCGGCGCGCGCGGAGTCTAGCTTGCATTATGAGTTTGAAAAATTGCCACCCAACCTGAGCTTAGAGCTCAGGACAGTTTGTTGGTACTTTTTCTTTACTTAAAGTTTTGGTGACGCCCTCAAGCTTACAAAATGTCACTCTCTTAGTCCTGACACTGACACATTAAAGGAGTTGGCGGTTATCACAGTTTATCAAACAATGGAGTCGCCAAGCATTCACCAGGTTCATTTAGCGAAATGGGGTGTCCCTCGCCATTTTGCCATACTTATTGGTTTTATTTTATTCATTCTCTTATAAGTTATAACTTACTGCTTACATTATATGATACTATGATATGATTCAATAACTAAAGCTTGCAACGATTTTGTTTAAAAGCTGATAGTAAAGGCGAAGAAGTAGGCCCTCTTACTGTTTGATTTATAGTAGTTATAATTATAGTAGATAATTTTGATAATAAATAATAATACCCCACACGTAGCGATGGATTTGGCAGAGATTATTTATATTTTATGTATTATTAATTGATATACTTTTATTAAATGGTTTAATAGTCTTAGGCGGGCATCAATTGGTACATTGAACATACAAAATTTTCCGTTAATTGCTTACTCCACATATTGAGTTCAATCATCTTGTCGGCAATATTGTCACAAATCTTACAATTTGCCACATTTCTAAAGTTTTTTAATTTTGTATTTTATATGTTTTATATTATTATTATATATTTTATATGTTTTATTTTTTTATGTTTTTTTGCAGCAATCTCGTATTATAGGTAGACAGACAGCAACGCTTGTTGAAAGGTAAAGCCGAGTCGGCCTTATCCCAAACTGTGCTGTAATTATTTTTTGCAAATTTTTCAATGAAACTTGCAGGATTATGCATTAGGCTTTCCTTAGCATAGATAAAGTAATTTTGGTTTGTAAAATGTACCGTTAACCCAGGTAAGGCCATTTATGTTGTGTAACCATATGGTCACGCAAGCACCAATAGGGTCCGTATAAAATGTCTTGAAAAATTTAAATTTTTTTACAATGACATGAAACAAAACTAAGTATTTATACACAAAATGGTGGTTTTATTTTATATTTATACAAAAATTATGATGGAGTGTGATATTGTTGGAAACATTTTACACAAAGGCCAACATTACATTTTATACAATAGGTGCTTATAACACTTTTGCAGTTATCTCCTGCGCAGCGTCTTCTTTTTGCAAGTGGACTCACAAAATGGTTGGTCCTGTCAAAGCGAATATTTTGCATCATATTATCTTCACGTCAATTTCTCTTAGGACCAGGTTGGATCGCAAGTTCACCATAGTGTGAACAGTAGTAAACTGCTGTGGACCTTTTAAACTCCAACTGTGATAAAGGCTTTGTTCCTCGTTGCAAATTCCAGGCATTATTTACTGCTACATCTATAAACCATGTAAATATCGAGCTCCACCATTTTTACTTGCGATTATAGGTACTATAATACAAGTTATGCATACGTGCAGATTAAAAAATTTGAGATAACAATCAAACATGACATTACGATGATAGAGGAACATATTTGAGTTACTGGAAACATTCTGTCCGTCTGTCTGTCTGTCTGTCTGTCTGTGCGGATGTATTTTGGAGTGCAGCCTAAACAATTGCGCCAATCGTCTTCATATTTTGAACTTAAGGTTATTTTGGCATTCTACAGAGGAGTTTTTTTCATTTTTTTTAGCTCAAAAATTAACGGTAGCTGTCATATAACCGTTATGCAAAAGCTTATTTTTCTCGAAAACGGCTCCAAGAATTTTTATAAAAAAAATCAGTGTACTACTGTAGGTATGCATTATATTTTGTTGAAAAAGGAATTTAATCTTTCTTCGACTTTTTCGAAAACTGGTTATCCGATTACAATCAATTGATATTCAAGAAGATGTAGGTAGCTTGAGTAATTTTGCATTAATTTTTTTTCCAAAACTTTTTTTTGTATTTTTAATAATTTAAAACAAATTTTTTTTTTGAAAAATCAATATTCTGAAAACGGGTAGGTGATTTTTTTTTTAAATTTTGTTTTTAAATGAAAGTTATTTTTGTGCTTAAGTTTGTATTCTTGAATAACTTTTTTAATTTTTTTTTAAAAAGTTGTTAAAAAAACCGTTTTATTTAAAAACGACCCAGTCGTGCAATTTATTTGCCACGATAAGAGATTCTATGGTTATTCACATTTTGATCCAGACGATCAACCCCGCACAATACTTATTTTTCTTCCAGCTTCTCTCGAATAGCGAGATGCTGAAGAAGTTGGCAAAGCACCATAACACGTAGAAGCTATGCAAACAATAGAGTTATCAACCCATTTTATTAGCTTTATGCCAGTTTCTTTCATTGTTATCGATTTATATGATCCACGAGACATCTTTTTGAGCTTGTTTTTATATTCGATAGGACAATTTGATGGAATTCCATTATCTCTAATTGTTCCTGTCGCGTTGTATCCTCTTGGATTTCGTTAAGCGAGGAATGGAAAGCCCGTAAACAAGTTGTTGAAATAGAACGAATAGAACGAGGTCTGCCGTCTCTGATAATTTCGGGAAAGTCGTCTATCATTGAAATGAGTGGTGCCAATCATTTACCAAAGCGTTCTTCATACCTGGTGTTAGAACGGGGATTTTTTCCTTGGTAAATCTCAAAACTTACCATGTACCCAGAAGGAGTGCACAGCGACCACACCTTATAACCAAATCTTATTGGCTTACCTTTTATAAATTGTTTGCATTCATGTCGTCCATACTAAGCGATCATACTTTCATCATAAGACAGATGCTGAGTGGGATGGAAATTTGTTAGCATGTTTCCCTTTAGATGGTCTGTAATAGGCCGTAACTTCCAAAGCTTGTCCTTGTTGCTTTCCGGTGCTGCTAGGTTGGGCTCGAAATGAAGGCAACGAAGAATTTCTTGAAAACCTTCCTCGGCGCATTGACTTGAAAATTAACTCGTTACGGAGATCATCTAAACAACTCCAGTATCCTTTATAACTTCGAATAGAGTTGTATCCAGTCACCATAAGGATGCCAAGGAATGTTCGCATTTCTCGAATTGAAAATTTCTGAACTGCTTTGGCATCTTTGTTTATCGCATATCTTGCTGAACAATCACTGATACGTTCCAATAATGCATCATCAAAGAAACGTTCAAAGAGGTCATGTGGCTGCAAATCCCTGCAGTCATCAAAATTCAACTCGGGGAACAAGGGGATCCCAGAACTTGAGTTATCCTTTACCCATGTAAATTTTGTCGCCTTGTTCGATGCGTGTAAGAAAACTTCTGAGGGAACGGGAGTAATTTTACTTAGTCGAGTTGAGATCGGTTCAACAACATGTAATCTTTCTTCTTGGATTGAACTCGACGCGTCCAGTTCCTGCTGCTCTAAGGCTTAGGCTCGTTGATCGGAAGATTGATTTGGTTCCGATTCCTCCAAAACATCAGCAAGAACATCCTCAATTTCTTGAATCAAAACAGATTGCCCCTCAAGGGAAAAAGAGTCGATATGCTGCCCATCTTTCAGAACAAGTTCACAACCGGCTTTCAATTGGTTTCCGTTGAGATCATCGATTGTACCAGCTTCATTTTCAGGAGCATCATCTTCGCCACTTATGTTACCTTCTTCATCAGGTGGTTCAATAAAAATACCATCGATCATGTCATTGAAGTTATTGTCTTCATCATCAATCATCTGCTCAACATAGTCCATTGCATCCTTGGGCGATAATTTTCTAAGAAAAAAACCATAAAAACACAAAAAAAAAACTTAAAAAAATAAACTCTTAAAGTTCTTACGTAATCGTACAGTCACATTGTTTAGAAGGACGAGACGTAGCCTGGCAGTACCAGCGCGAAAACAAATAAATATATAACAAATATTTTTTTCCAAAAGACATAATAATATTAGAAAACAAGAACCTGTAAGCGTCCTTTTGATGTATGTATGATCATTTTAGCTTTTAAAATAAATAAAAAAATTAACAACTTACTTTTGCTTTTTCGCCATAGTATACGTTTTCGTTAGAAGAAAAAAAATCGTATATTCAAAACCCTTACTCTGATGAAATATTTCACGCAACTACCATTGTATATACATTTTCTATAGTACTCTCATGGTGGTAATTTTTCGTCTGGCCATCTTCCTGGTTGATTCAGAACTAACTCTAAATAATGGAGACGAGAACCTTCACCGATATTTTACCAGTATTTAATAAACTTTTGTTGTCTGTACTTATTCTATATTCACACCAATTGGCAATTTCAGCACGCCTCATTGCGACTTGATTCAGAACTAAAAAATGATGCAGTGTATATACAAAGCAACTACATGAAATGAAGTATAATAAAGTATACAATATACAATGTATCAAGTGGCAAATACAGCCTACTTTGATCGTTTTTAACGGTTTAAATTTTTTGAAATTCAATTTTTTTCAAAAGTCATTGAACACAGTTCGGGTTATTTCACTTTTAATTTAAAAGGACATTCAGATAAAGATTTAAAAAAATTAAAAATCACCCAAAAAATATTTTCATTACCCCCTGCTTGAGGATTTTTCATTGGGGTTTAATTTCATAACTAAACAAAGCCTCAATGAAATAAGACCCCAATAATAATTTGGGCGCCTGAGTTTATTTAAGTTTTAAAAACAATTTAGGGCTTTATTTCATTTTGCTTAATTAACTTGAAAGCTCTAAATTCGCTGATAATTTTCAAAACAAGCCTCATAGTCATATTGCTTAGCTATTGTGAGCGATATTCTTAACTATTCTTTTCAAATCCACAATAGCTAGGCAATGTGTTTTGAAAAATAGGGCGATTTTTTCAACTATTCTGTTATTCGCTGATGATTTTCAAAACAAGCATCACATTGCCTAGCTATTGATGGTTTTTGGAAAAAATGAGACATGTGTCCATATGCTTCCGCAAGAAGCTATATTACCAATCTTAATTTTTACTTGCGATTATAGGGACTATAAGGCAAGTTATGCATTCGTAAAAAAAAAAAAAAAAATTCTAACAATCAAACATGATATTACGATGATAAGGAAGTCAAAAAAAGTGGGTCCGGAAATTCCGTCCGTCTGTCTGTCTGTCTGTCTGTCTGTCTGTCCGTATCGATATCTACAGCCTAAACGGTTGGGCCGATTTGATTCAAACTTGGTATATAGTATTTTTAGAGTGCTCTACCCGACTGTTTTTCGAATTGGCATTCTAGCTCCAAAACTAACGGTACCTGCCATATAACTTTTATTAAAAAACTTATTTTTCTCGAAAACGGCTCCTACGATTTTGATTAAACTTTCAGAATGATGTTTTCTGTGCAAAATCTATCTTTTAATTTTAATGGATTTTTCAGAAAAAGTTTTTGAAACGGATCTATAGATTTTTTTTTTAAATTTTTCTCCTAGTATAAACTATAGATTTCTTAAAATTGACATGCTAAAAAAAATTTTAAAATATGTTTTCGAAAAGTTTTTCAAAAAAAACATGTTTTTGAAAAAACTGGTCGAACGATTTTGAAATGAAAAATTCATAAAATAGAAAACAGCAAAAGAAATAAGATGGCTTACAACATTTTTTCCAAAAAACGTTATGAGTAGTGTTTTTTTGAATTCATAAATTTTTTTCCCCAACATTTTATTTCATATTGCTCGGCTAAGCCCTAGCCAAGCCATTAGTCAAATAAAAGAAAGTGACAACCTACATTACATACATACTTACGTATTTTAAAGTATTTTTCATCATCATAAAAGCACAGAATAAATAAGGAAGCCTTTGATAAACACACAAAAACAACTAACAAATAAAAAAAACTATTCGATTACTACTGAATGCAAAAAATTCAATCGAGAAAACAAAAGTTTACACCTTCCTATAAATAAACAAAACCACTGTGTTAACTTTTAATATTGTCTCTATACCTACTGGCTTAACAGTAGTTGGAACACGTATCTTAATTTTAGTACCTACCTTCCTTCCAACCTTATTATAGGTACCTAAATCCTTTATAAATTCCATTGGTACCATATTGGGACGTATAAAGGTCCCTTTACCTAGCATTATTGCCATACTGCTGATTCCGACGAATCTTTATGCCAGTTGTTCAAATTTTTCCATACCAAAATGAAAATTTAACTGAAAAAAGTCCTTTGTATCTTTCTATTAGCAAATTATATTATAAACAGTAAGCAGCAAGTGGAAAGATAATACTACACTAAAAAACTGCAAAAGCTAACAATCCTATATATTTATGTGTTTATCCCTTTGTCGTGACGCATGTTCGTTCGAGCTTCACCCCAAAACGATTCTAAGGAAGGTGCACGTCATACAAAAAATATTAAAATAAAATCTTTGTCAAAAAGACGCCTGCACTTAAAAAGGAATAGCACATAAGAGCAAGTACGTGCGACCCAGTCGTGCCTTTTATTTAAACTGCGCAGCTTAAACTAAATTAAAATTGTCGCTTTGCCTTCTATCTAAATTCGGCCTTATTTCATAAGCAATGTTCGGCGTTATTTCACTTTATTATTGTGAAACAACGCCGAATTCCGCTGTTTCACTTTTTAAATGCAAAATAGCACCGCATTTTGGAATTCGGCGTTATTTCGGCCGACTTTTCTCATGGCACCGATTTAAGTTTTGGTGTCACTTAAGCAACTGGTTTCTTATTGTTTTCTTTTGAAAATTGTACCAAAAATTTTTAATCATTCCTGAATGAAAGAAGTCACCTTAAAAATAAGGTTTTTACACGCTTAAAGTCCGAAATTAAAATAAGAGTGATGAGCAGCCTGAGCATTCAAATACGATGTTGGAATACCCGCCAAAAGATACAATAATTCATCATTCATCTGCTGAGCTAAAGGGAATAGGAAACAAAAACGAACAATCCAAATTCTTGTCTGTCAGGGCACTACAGCAAGGGCAAAGAGAGTAGGTACTTATTGAAAACAATTTGTTAAGATTTATCACTTCAGACATATGAATGAACGCAACGTGCGTAACGAGCAGAGGGGAAGCATAAAACGTCTGGTTATCTAATGAACAAGTGTAGGACAAAGAGGGTGAAAATTGTTCGTCTGAGTTTCCTTCAAAATGTAATAACTTCACTTCAATTATTCATAAAACATAATAGATGACCATGCAACCCTGATGGACGTAGTCCAGATAGGTAACTTTCTTAAAAAAAATTATTTAAATATAAAATGACGAAGTAGTTAAACAAGTCTAAAATTTGAATAGGTATGTGTAATGACATGGAAAATGTAATTTTCCCTTCTAAGACCTGATTAGAGGTTCCTTGATAAATCACAAACTAGTTGCAAGCTAGATATTTCATGAACAGAAAAAGAGGACCTTCTAGTAATCAACAACCACTAAATAATAGAACATTATTACAGCTATAGGATGTGAAATTTATATTTTTTCAGGACAAATTTATTTCTCGCGTCATTTGTATGGTCATAAAAAAATATGAAAGGTATACAGCAGAGCGCAGAGGATTTAGTTATCATAATTTTCAATTTTCACGCAGCACAATAAATTTCAGTCGTAGCCCGTTGCCATTATTTATAAGTATTCATTCAGATTCAGTATACCGAGGGCAAGTTTCCAAGCATAAAATTCAAAGTAATGGTAATAATAAGGATGAGAACAGTGACCGGACGGCAGGAGGGAAGAGTATTTGATTTATGACATGCATTTATTTTTTAAACATCCTTAACAATTTTTTTTTTCAAAAGAATAATATGTTTTTGTATGCGGCAATGATATTGCTAGGAACCTAAATTTTACTATTTTTTATATAATATATAGAAGTGGATGTTAAAGTCCTCGGTATTGATACTACCATAACTGAAGTGGTATGCAATAAATAATCATTACTAGAGACCAGAGAAAAATGGAGAATAATATTATATATTGTCTCTTGTCTGGTTAGAAAAATGAAATTTGATCATTTTCAAATGTGGAAAAAAAGGTTTATGGCCAATTGTTAACGAAGAAAGATGTATACTAATCCTCAGTATCTGCAAAAGTTATTTCTCACAAGTAAACATAAAAAATATTCGTTTAAAAAACAACTCTTACTAAGGTACCTGTTAATTGTTGTTTTGTTTGAGTAAAATTTATTAAATGAAATTCAAAAGAAAAAATTGGTCCTGCATTATTTGGAAACTAAGCTGTGGAATGAGAGTTATGTACCTAGTCGAGACCTTAACTATCGTCGATTAAAACAAGCTGATTCCTTTAACTCAGGGGGAGAAACGTGAACTTCACCTAATAATAAGTCACACTTTCGCGGTCACCTGGTTTTTTTGACTATACAACATTCAAAATCTGATTTTCATGATTTTTTTTTAAATGTACGTGTTTATTGCGGATTTCTCATAAAAAAGTTGGAATTATCCCCATGTCAGATTTTAGATAGTTTTGTTGGCTTTGAATGCTGAAAAAATCCATTTTTATGATAGTTTCCGAGATAAAGCCTTTCAAAGGTTTTGACCCCGATTATACTATCGAAGCCCTGTACTTTTATGATGGGATGTTAAAAAATGGGCACGACTGAGTCACACGTACTTGCTCTTATGTGCATAATTACATTGGAAAGCAAGATCTTTGACAGAAATAAGTAACATTTGCGTTGAAAATAGCATAGTTTGAACTTATAAAAAGTATTAAAAACCACAATATTTAACGGTTTTTAGTTAAAATGAAGTATGCCATCACACGTCTTAAATCACAAGGAATTTATGAATAATGTATTTCGAAAATTGTAGGACCGGTTTTGATAAAATCCTGTTTTTTATTTTTCGTTTTTAAAAAAAAAACTATTTTTTAAATTTTGGTATTATAAAATTTAAAATAATTTTTGTTGGTTAGTTTTCAAAATATTGATTTTTCAAAAAAAAAATTAATTTTAATTAGAAAAAAAGCTATTCAAAATTTTGATATGCAGAATTAATTTGGCTACCTAGATCTTCTTAAATATAAAATTTTATAGAAATCCAAAGAGCCGTAACCGAGAAAGCAAAAAATTAAAAAAAACCGTTATATGAAAGGTCCCGTTAATAGGCTTTTCCCGTATATCTGGTTCTAATGAAATGATAGCCAATACCAACAAAAAAATTCTCAAAAAATTTCATTAAAATCATTGGAGCCGTTTTCAAGAAAAATAAGATTTTCCTAAACGGTCATATGGCAGGTAACGTTATTTTTACACTAAGTTTGCTGATAATCGCTTAAGCCGTTTAGGCTGCAATTCGTTATACATACTGACAGACAGACAGACAGACAAACAGACGGACAGACATTTTTTTCTCGATCACTTTTTTTGACTTCTCTATGATCGTAATGTCATGTTTGATTATTATCTCAATTTTTGTAATATTCACGAATCCTAAACTTGCCTTATAGTCTCTATAATCGAAAGTAAAACGAAAATGAGAAGTGTTAACGATGATGTTTAAGTAAAAAAAGATAAGTACAACAAAAGTTAATAAGTTATTTTTTTGTTAGGAATGTAAGTAATAAGTATTCAAAATCAAAAAATTAAATTAATTTAGCCCTCTTGGAAGTTGCCGGTTGAGGTTCGTCCGTATCTGGATCGACGTATTGGGATAGAATATACCCATCAGGGGATGGTGATGAATCGTCGGCGTCTTGTGCACGCAAGTCATCCTCCATTTCGACATCGTACATTTCGTCGCCTTCTGGGATATCTACTTCTACAACATAAGGTATATATATAAGAGGCCCCGATGTAGTGCCTGTGGACTGATGAGCATTTTAATCCTACCTTCCTGCAGCTGCACGCGTTCCCACAACCCTTCGTTCAAGAAATCATCCGCCAGAAGTGTTGTGGGGCTGCATCTCTGGTCATCATTTTGGGGTTGAGGCCTTGTGGCGTGGATCTGGATATCCACCCCCAGAAGAGAGGGTTAAGTGTAACTCCCAACCACGCCTGTACCTGTAAGAAGATTGTACATTAAAATTAAAAATGATAATTCATATGTAATGTGTATTTTTTTATTTATTTATTTATTTATTATTATCATTAATGGATTTACAAACTATTACAAAAAAAAAAAGTGTACATTTACAACTAAAACATGTTGGTTCAACTTGAGTGAAATAGATTTTGAGCAATATTTTTGAAACTAGCCCTACTCATGGAAAGGTCGACTTTACTACAAATAGAGTTATACAATGTTAACGAACGAGTTACAGGATTATTTAAACCATAATTTGTACGATGACTGGGAACATAGAACAAATTATTTCGATTTCTTAAATTTCTTTCTGGAACATACATACATTAAAACTTGTGAAACAAGTTCTTCAGATTTTATACAGTTATTAACTACATCTTTTATAAAGAGAACACATTGAGCTTGTCTGCGGTTTTTAAGAGTTTTTAAATCTAATAGGGCACATCTTGATAAGTAAGCAGGCATTTCATCGGACCATCTCAGTATTCTTAACACAAACCGCGTGAATCTTTTTTGTATTCGTTCTATTCTTATAATAGCATTTTCATACAATGGAGACCAAACAACACAACAATATTCTAAAATGGGCAACACTAGTGACAAAAAGATTGCCTTCAAAGTATACACATCCTTAAAAACTGGTGAAGTTAGTTCGTTTAAGAAATCTTAACATAGAATTCGCTTTCGACACAATGAAATCAAAGTGGGCTGAAAATGTGAGTTTGGAATCAAAAATAACACCAAGATCTTTCACTTCACTGACCCTTGAGAGTTCGGTTCCAAATTTATAAATAAACCTAATGGTGGTTAACGTTCTATGAGCGCTAAAAATTTTACATTTTGATGTATTGAGCTCGAGATGGTTTTGTACGCACCAATCGAAAAACAAGTCAAGTCGTTTTGAAAATGTACAGAATCAGTATGTGAAGAAATTACACGATACAATTTAATGTCATCTGCAAACATCAGACAGTCACAAAAGATGAGAGCTCCAGGTATATCATTAACAAATAAGTTAAACAAGGGTGGACCTAGGTGACTACCTTGTGGAAGACCGGATTTCACATCTATAAATTTTGAAGTGAAACCCTCAATCTGGACAACCTGTTTTCGATTAGACAAGTAGGACCTCAACCATTTCAAAAAATCTGTGTTTAGTCCCAATTTTAAGAGTTTATGCAATAAAAGTTCGTGATGCACTCTGTCAAATGCCTCAACAAAATCTGTGTATAAGACATCTATTTGCTTTTTCTCCTCCATTGATTTAATGCAAAATTGGAAAAAGAGGCACAGATTTGTCGAAGTTGATCGGCCACTAATGAAACCATGTTGTTTTGAGGTTATCGATTCTTTGACCGCGAAAAATAACCTCTGAGTCACTAGCTCTTCAAAAATCTTTGGTACCGTGGAAAGTTTTAATATTGGCCTGTAATTTTTGACGAGGCGTCTCAGGCCACTTTTGTAAATTGTGTTGACAAACGATAACTTCCAATCGTCAATAAAAACACCAGTTGATAACGACTTATCAAAAAAAGTTTAAGAGCAAAGCAAAGTGTTGGGGCACATTCAAACAATAGCCGGTGGGATTTTATCTACTCCCGCTTTTTTTGTTGAAACGAGTTCTCTTAAACCATCTTGTTCTGAAAAATATTTTAAATTGAAATCTGTATTGGGGGGAATGTTTGAATATAAGTCATTAGTAAGATGGCAAAATGATTGTATATTGCTTGACTTTTCATTATTAAGCTCAATTGCTTTTGGTAAGAAAGAGCTTTTACGTTTGGAGTTTAGAAAGACCCAAAAGGATTTACTATTCTTCTTAATTTTTCTTTCAGCAGCACTAATGTGCTGATGATACAAATATTTATTTAAAATATCAAATTCTTTTCGAAGCTGAAGAAAGCGAGCACGATCTTCTTGCTTGCTTGACTATTTTTTGCATTATCTAAATGTTTTAACCTTTTATTAAACCACGGAAGTTTAAAAGACGGTTTTTTAGTAAAAACCGGGACATTACTGATGCAAGAACAAATTATTACTTGACGGTATGTCCGCAAGGAGTAACATCGAGCAGAGTATCGGAGGTAACCTGGCTAGATTGATGCTGGTTTTCGTCACAGCCCTGGCGAATAGTTGGTACCAGCTCATCAAGGTTATGGGTGTTGGGGTGGCCTCCTTATAGAGCAATTATGACTCGCTCTCCTGCTGCTGCTATCTTGTCAGGTTTAGAGTTGGTGTCGAGAAAAATCGCAGGCTTTTCAACGTCTGGATTTTTTTTTGACTATGGATATCATTTGCTTCTTCCCTAAGCCAAAAAAGCAGGATGTCAAGTCACAACCACTAAAGGCATGAATGAAGAGGAAAAGCTCTGGTTTCAAAGAGGATTATGCTTTGCCTCAATCAAATTTATTGTACAAAATTTCACGTTGGTTTGAGATCGCAGTAAGAACGATCAGCAAGTCAATGTCCTCATTAACGACTATACCATTATATCATAGGTAGAGGCAGCTGTTACAGCTGTAGTGATGATGAGCCTATCAGCATCTTCCTCTGCTTGGAGTACTTGAATGTTGTGATTATTTTTGTTGTCAGCAGCTTTATGAAACGAATCTTGTTTTTGTCATTTGACAAGAATTTCTGCTGATGAACACAACTTTGTGTTCAATCTACTAGTACAAACTTCGCTAAGCCTTGCTTGTCAATTAAGGTTACAGATTGAAATACTGATACAAGGTGGATTTTGTGCCCTTTCTCATTCCCTCTTCAGAGAACAATGACATTGTATTGGTGACAGTTCGTAAGTGAAGAACTCTCGCAATTCTTACTTATCGTAATTCGTATTTATCTTTTTTTCTTCATTATTCGTAGCTAAGCTTAAACATCATCGTTCACACTTCTCATTTTCTTTTTTAACATCCCATCATAAAAGTACAGGACTTGGATAGTATAGTCAGGGTCAAAACTTATTCAGAACGACAGAATTGCAAAAAATTGCGAAATTCGAAAAAAATGATAAATTTGGAAAGGCTTTATCTCTTAAACTGTTGGGTCTACAGAGACAGTTATAGTGTCATATTGTAGAAAATTTATTCTGCTTTTTTTTAAACTAGTCCTTTGGCTTTGGGGCTATAATCGCCAAAATTTAAAAAAAGAGTGATTTTTTTTCGATTTTGTGAAAAAGTTGCGTTCGGCGCTCGAGGTCACAAACTTAGATTATTCATCAGGTCAACATTATAAACAAGTCTGTTAAAATTTAGAACTACCGAATTTGATGCATACTACCCCATACTTTCAGGCGATAAGGTTACTGGATTAAATTGAATTCACTAGTTTTCTTATCGTAATCTACCCAAAAAACCATGCATATTAGCGGGGAAAAATGCAGACAATTTTTTCCGACTTTCCCAGATTAAAATAAAAGCAGTTCTAGATCACAAATGAAATTAGTATTAATGACACTTTCTTTTATTAACTTTTTTTAATAAATCCGACGTCAACATTTAAAAATAAAATCAGGAAAATCGGTCCAGTTTTGAATTTTTTACAGCCAAAAAAAACAGGTGACCGCTAAAGTACATATATAAATATCAAACATAACCAGCAAACGACCCCCAGTGCCCATTTCCCATTTCAAGGAGATGATCGATCGCACGTACTTGCTCATATGTGCGGTCACATTGTTGAATAAAATTTGAGAAAATTAAAGTTAACATCAAAGCATTTATTTGATTTTTGTGACTTTTGATTTTTCGAATAAAGTACGTTAAATTATATTGAGAGAAATAATTTAAACGTCATTATGTTTCTTTAAAAAATGTTAACAAGTGTGCATTTTTTTCAAAATCGTAGTAGCGGTTTTTAAATAAAACCGTTATACCTATTTGAACAACTTTTTTTAAAAAAAATTAAAAAAAATTATTTAAGAATACAAACTTAAGTACAAAAATAACATTCATTTAAAAACAAAATCTAAAAAAAAATCTCCCCTTTTTTAAAATATTGATTTTTCAAAAAAAAAAACAAAAATGTTTATATTATTTTAATTATACAAAAAAGTTTTCGAAAAGAAATTAATATGAAATTATTAAGGATACCTATATCTTCTTGGATATTAATTTTGATTGTAATCGAATCACTAGTTTTCGAGAAAGTCGAAGAAAAAAAAACCAGTTCTATGGGAGGTAACGTTTTAAGCCCTCCATATTTAATTTTTGTTCATCAAAGTATAATGCTTACCTACAATAGTACCTACACTAATATTTTTTCATACAAAATCTTGGAGCCGTTTTCGAGAAAAATAAGCTTTTACATAATGGTTATATGACAGGTATATACCGTTAAAAAAAACTGAAAATAACTTTAAGTTCCCAACCGTTTAGGCTACAGTCCAAAATAAATCCGTATAGACAGACAGACAGACAGACGGACAGCATTTTGCCAGTAACTCGAACATGTTTGTCTATGATCATAATGCCATGTTTGATTGTTATCTCATTTTTTTGAACGAATGTATAACTTGCATTATAGTACCTATAATCGCAAGTAAAAATATACAAAATATGTACAATATAGGTACCTATATGCATGAAATATGTAATATTTGTGTCTTAATTTCTTGCCCGCGCTGTTAAATAAACTCCATATTTCCTACAAAATGCTCCCTTAAGAGAAAAATAAGCTTTTACATATTGGTTATATGACAGGTATACCGTTAATTTTTGAGCTAAAAAAACTGAAAATAACCTACAGTCCAAAATAAATCCGTACAGACAGACAGACAGACAGACATGTTTGATTGTTATCTCAATTTTTTTTGCACGAATGTATAACTTGCAGTATAGTACCTATAATCGCAAGTAAAAATATACAAAATATGTATAATGTCGGTAGGTACCTATATGCATGAAATATGTAATATTTGTGTCTTAATTTCTTGCCAACGCTGTTAAAACTCCATATTTCCTACACAATGTTCCCTTAATTCGCATTCACAATAGTCCTTTCTTAATTGGCGATAATAATAATAATTTTCACTATTCCACGATCAAAGGGAACTAATTTAATTCTACAGCCTGCCTCTTTTCATCCGCCATTTTTATTAATTGTTTTAACCAGTGCAGCGGTTGGTACACAAAATATGGTCGGTTGTTAGTTGTTAGATTTTCCCTACGGTCAGGCACACATTGTAGTATTTAATTTACTTATTTTCAGCTTGGCTATTATATTTCACAGTTCCTCATTGCCTTCCCCTTCGTGTGAATAAGAAAATCCAAAAGATATATGGACCTAATGTTACCCCTTAATATGTGTTTATGGGTTCGTTATGACAGCAAAATTAGCTACGCTCACATCTGCACATCCATGTGTGTAGATAAATTATCCAGGAAATCAACCCGAAAAATAAAGACAGAATCGTAAGAGGCAGGAATTGGAGGGAAAACTCAGCGGTAACGAAGTGAGTGTGCGATAAAGAGTGAAGGAGAATTATAGGCTTTATATCTTGTTTTTATAGCTTCACCGCCTCTATATGATTTTTTCACCGTTTTATGAGAAGTCATAACTTTTTCCCTGGCAAGAAATAGCTTGTCCAAATAGATGAGGCAACAACAGCAGTTCCATACGAGCTGAAAAAATAATGTTGATATATTGCACCATCCATTCATGCAGCTAGACTGCAGTGCCTAGCAATCGAGAGTGCGTCTACTAGTCTAATATATTCCTTATTGTATTCTAGTTCTCTGGTATAGGTATATCAACAGATGGCGCATTTTCCTTTAATTTTTCGACGCCCATAGCAAAATTAATTGAAGTGAAATAATGAGACGTTCAAAACTTTAGCTGTAACTAAACAGGTTAATTATACTATACTCTTCTATATTTTATTGATATGTTATCGTAGATATGCATATTATAAAACGAGATTAAATCGAAGTCTCTAAACAGACATAACTTTCTGATTATATAATGAATGTAATTTTAATTAAATAATTATATTAGAAGCAAGCTTAAAAGTATCATACCTTATCATACAGTATCATTTTTAATTATTTTTACTTGCGATTTTAGGTAAGTAGGTTAAAGTACCTTATGCAATCGTGCAAAAGGTAACATTGCGATTATAGAGAAACATTATTTGAGTTACTTGCAAAATTCCGTTCGCCTTTCTGTCTGTCAGTCTGTATGGTTGTATTTTGGACTAGAGCCTGAAAACGGTTGAGCCAATCGACTTAAAATTTGAAAGACGGACAGAATTTTGCCAGTAACTCAAATATGTTTCTCTATCATCGTTATGTCATGTTTGATTGTCATCTCAATTTTTTTTTCTACACGAATGCATAACTTGCATTATAGTACATATAATCACCTGTAAAAAATTAAGATGGTGGGCTAAAACCGGTACCTCCAATAATTCTGGTTTTTTTCTTCGACTCTCTGGAAAACTTACTATCCTATTACAATCAAAATTGATATTCAGGAAGATGTAGGTAAGTAATTTTACCTAAAATATTTTCAAAAACTTTATTTTTTTGTATTTTTTTAATTTTGTTTTATTTGCATTCTTGAATTTTTTTTTAACATTTAAAAAAAAGTTTTAAAAAAACCGTGTTATTTAAAAACCGTTCCTACGATTTTGAAAAATAATTCACACTTTTTCACATTTTTACTTGCGATTATATAGGTACTATAATACAAGTTATGCATTCGTGCATATTCAACATTTTGAGATAACAATCAAACATGACATTACGATGATAGAGAAACATATTTCAGTTATTGGCTAAAAACGGTACCTCCCATAGGACCGGTTTTTTTTTCTTCGACTTTTTCGAAAACTGGTGATCCGATTACAATCAAAATTGATATTCAGGAAGATCTAGATAGATTGAATAATTTTGCATAAATTTTTTTTCGAAAACTTTTTTTTTTTATTTTTAAAATTTTTTTTTAATTTTTTTTTTTGAAAAATCAATATTTTGAAAACGGGTAAGTGATTTTTTTTAAATATTTTTTTAAATGTACGTTATTTTTGTGCTTAAGTTTGTATTCTTAAATTATTTTTTTAATTTTTTTTTAAAAGTTGTTAAAAAACCGTTTTATTTAAAAACGGCTCTAACGATTTTGAAAAGAAAATTTACACTTTTTCACATTTTTTTTAAAGAAATGAAATGGCATTTAAATTTTTCCGCTGAAAATTATTTTACGTACCTACTTTTTTCAAACAATCAAAAGTCAGAAAAATCGAATATAATCTTTTAAGTTCTTTTAATATTTTTCAAATTTTATTCCAAGTTGTGACCACACATAAGAGCAAGTACGTGCGATCCAGTCGTGCAATTTATTTAAAGAATTAAAAGGTGTTTAATTTTTTCCGCTGAAAACTATTTTAAGTACATTTTTTAAACAATCAAAAATCAGAAAAATCGATCGCAAGTACCTGCTTTTATGTGCGGTCATAGCGTCGAATAAAATTTGAATATTAAGGGAATTTCAACGTCAAAATTTTGCTTACAAGATACTGTATTTCAAAATCCTGGTTACACTAAATTTACATTATTTAATTTACATTTACATTATCAAAACCATTTTTCTTAAAATACCGAATTTTGAAAACAGAATATCAAAATTAATATGATCATCATCAACAACAACAAAAATAACAGCCACAGCTACATGCTCACAAATTTCTTACTGAACTTTAGCCCCAACCCAATTATATAAAATATTTGATTTGATCATATTTCGATATGGATACATAGACAAAACCAAGTTAGCTGACAAATACGTCTCTTTCTTTTATAAGTATTTTGTACTTGTTCTTTACATACAGTAATCATTCATTCAGCCTAAACGGCTTAAGCGATTATCTTCAAACTTGGTGTGTGTGATTCTTTTGGCATTCCCCAGAGTTGAAATTGAAATTTTATTTTTAGCCCTAAAAAAACGGTACCTGCCATATGATCGTTTAGGAAAATCTTATTTTTCTCGAAAACGGTTCCAACGATTTTAATGAATTTTTTTGAGAATTTTTTTGTTGGTATTGGTTATCATTTGATCAGAACCACATATACGGGAAAAGGATATTAACGGGACTTCTCATATAACGGTTTTTTTAATTTTTGGCTTTCTGGGTTACGGATGTTTGGATTTCTGCCAAATTTTATATTTAAGAAGATCTAGGTATCCGAATTAATTCTGCATATCAAAATTTTGAATAACTTTTTTTTTCTAAATAAAATTAATTTAAAAAAATGTTTTTTTTGAAAAACCAATATTTTGAAAACTAATCAAAAAACATTATTTTAAATTTTATAATCACATGTATTTTAATACATTCTAAAAAACCGCATTCCAAAATTTAAAAAATATTTTTTTTTTTTTTCAAAAAACTAAAAATAAAAAAAAGGATTTTATCAAAACCAGTCCTACAATTTTCGAAATACATTTTTCATAAATTCCTTGTTGCTTAAGACGTGTGATGGCATACTACATTTTTACTAAAAACCGTTAAGTATTGTGGTTTTTAATACTTTTTATAAGTTCAAACTGTGTTATTTTCAACGCAAATGTTACTTGTTTCTGCCAAAAATCTTGCTTTCCGATGTAATTAGGCACATAAGAGCAAGTCGTGCCCATGTTTTTTTTTTGCTATTAATTCAGTATGAATATGTCAGTTGCCATGTCGAATAAAACACAAATTAATCGTCGATGAATATTCATTTTTAACCCGATTATAAAATTAAAAATGTTTTTTTTTTTTATTATAAAATAAATTAATTTTATTGGCGCGACAGCTCTTTGAGGAGCCAAGGCCTAGTGACATATACTCTCAACTATTCATGAGTTTTTTTTTTGAATCAACACGAATGGAAGGGACCTACAATTTGCCGCCGAGTCCGAACGGCTACATGAGATGCACCTATTGGAGACAAATTTTACTCTTGGAATTTTTGTCATTTACTCGCAAGGATCATTACCCCGAAAAAACTTGTGGCTCTGACGGGGAGTCGAACCCCGACTCTTAGATTAGTATTCCGACGCACCAATCATTAAGGCACGGGCACTATTTTTTTATTAGTTTTAACATTCAAAACATTGATTTTGACCAAATGATAGCCAACACCAAATACCAAAATACTCTCAAACCCGCGCCATATAACCGGTAAGAGCTTATTTTTCTCAGAAACGGCTCAAGAAGTATTTAAAAAAAGATCAGAGTACTGTTGTAAGTGTGGATTATTTTTTGGTGAAAATAAAAAATTAAGACGGTGGTCCCTTTGTAAAAAATCTATATCAAATTTTTAAAATGAATACGTAATTTTTTTATAAAATTTTACATTACATTTTGATCTACTCCGTAGATAAATCTAACACAATTACAAGCACTGGCTACTGAGGCCATCGGCTCACACAAGCTACACAACAATACAATGATACAGGCATAGACAGATGTATTTTTTTACTTTTTAAAAATGTAGTTTAAGAAATAGGTATCTAACCTTATTTTTTACCTTGCCTAACATTTTGAAAAAAAAAACATATTCATACATTTTCACGATAATTGTGAAAGAGATAAAATGGCTTTTAAACTTTTCGCTGAACATTATTTTACGTTCTTTTTGAACAACCAAAACTCACTAAAATCGGAACAAAAACTGAAATGCCCTTAATAAATTTCAAGTTTTATTCGACGATATGACCGCACACTTTTGTATACGGCTGTAGTGGTGCAGTAGATAAAGTGTTTGCTTACTAACACAGAGATCGTGAGTTCGTTACTCAGGTTGGGGAGCAATTTTTCTAACTCCTAGTGCAAGCTAGAGGCGTCCGGGAGTTTTTTACCTATTGCACGAACTCCTGCAGAAACATGTCATTCCTATTCTTCTTATTATTCTACCTATTGGTGTGCAGCATCCAGTTACATTCTATAATGCATTATAGACACATAGTTTATCTTAATATTTAATTAATATATAATTATTATTATTATTATTATTATGACTTCCATGTGTTTCTCTATCACCGTAATGTCATGTTTGGTTCTTGCTTCATTTTGTTAACTCAGCACAAACGCATACCGTCCTTTATAATATCAACCTACGGCCAAGTAATATGTTCTGTAGCCTTCACCAACATATGTTACATATTTCATTAATTATTTTATTTTAATTATTGCGAAATTTAACCTGTTTGACTTACATATCTAGTATTACTCCAGCCATTACCTATATAGGTACTTAGGTCCTGGAAGTAGGTATGTCATAAATCATAGCAATAAAATATCGAATTAACAACAATACAAAATCAGTTCACAATAGTTGCGGTCATTAAAAAAAACTGGGCAGCAACGATCAAATAAAGAAGCGACTTAAGCACTGTCATAAAAATAATATTTCACATATAATTCATAGGGAACAATAACATTTGTTATTTATGATCCGTTCTCAAATATCGTCCTTAAAATTCCGTATAAGGAACAAAACATATCATAATGGCTGACAATATCTTTATTAATGACTGTCAACTTTTCGTTACGATAACGTCATCCCTCTCAACAGACGTTCAAATAAAAGAAAAAAAACACATAAATACTTCCCAAGGACATTAGTCTTCACCCAGTACAATCACCACCAGACACACGCATACGGCGAACACAGTATCTAAATCTGAACAAATAATAGGCAAACGCGTCACGTTTCTTCCGACACATTTCTTTTCTTTCTGCTGTTCTATACCTTCTTTGCTTGTTCCTTTGTTCTTATTGTTAGTTTTACGGCCGGCGTATAGATTTATGGATTCAGTTGCAAGACGAAACGATTCTCTAACCACCCAAAACGGCGTTATAAGAATAATCTTTTAACAACATCAAACATTTTGCTTCCCCGCAAGGACAATAAAATTAGTTGAATATAGGCGAGGATAATTGTTTTCCTCTCACTGAGTAGCAGAGCACATTTGAAACGGATGTACAAAACACAACCAACAACTATAGTCCTTTTTCTGACTTTCCCCGAAACGAGACAAGAGACTAATAAAAAAACAAACAAATGTGTTTTTTCGTTTTTAAAGGGTCAACGTAACCAGAGTTTTGCCACAAATTTCCTGTCACTTAGCATTAGCAGTCAGGTCATGTTTATTATTTTGTTTTAAAAGGAATAGACGAAATAAGAGAAGTATTGAAGGAGGTACCTACATCTTTTTGAGTTTGTACCAGGAATGTTGTTTTCTTCAGCTACAGGTACTCCAAATTTAAGTTTTGATCATATCTTCATATCATCTAGCCTTACAAACACTTAAGCTAATCCGATTTTAATAAATTATTATTAATTATTCATTAATATTATATTAATATAAGCTCCGTCGATTATGATTAACATTCTTTGGAGTATTTCGGTAGGTATTGGCTCATTTTAATGTTTTTTTTTTAATACCCCTCCCGAAATTAATTTCTGCGTGCGGCCCTAGTCCTAACTGATTTATTCAACAAGTTTAAAATCGTTGGAGCTCAAATTAGGAACTGGGTTTGAAATATAACTCAAAAATCTGCCAAAAACAGCGTGAAAATACAGCAAATATAACTTTCATTATTGAATGAACAACTATCGTTAATTCGATACGCTTCATTGCAGCTGGAGAAATGCAATATGCAGGGAAAAATAAGAGCACAAAGCAGTTAAAGTGGTTTTTATGACCTCGATAAATATACGGAGCCATCCGCTGTACCAATGTCTACTTTATAGTTTATCCAGAGTTTTTTTCTCAAAATTTGTACTAATGTCTTGTGGCCGGAGATTGAATGTTATCTAATATCCAGCTAATAAAGATAGTAAGATCTCTTTTCAACTATGATCATATCCTTAAGCAAGTCACTAAAAGATTTTTTTTTTAAAAGAGGGAAGGAATATTAGTATACGTATTGTAAACTTTTTAGGCGTTTGGGTTGCGTAATGATTCCGCGAGAAATCGTCGTCGCTTTGACTTGAAGTAAAAGTAACTGCAGTTATATATATCTCGATAACGCTTGCCATTTCGCTTTGCCAATCGTTTTCAAGTTAACTTCTGTCAATTACCAGTCGGCTGCAGTTTGTAGTTTGCGGACACTTTTTCAGTGGTAGGTACTCCAGACTGTGCCCGGCTCATCGCCCGTACCGCAAATTTTGTTAATCTGATTGTCATGTTAGAGGCTCAGCCCACCGAGTCGCCATTCCCTTAAAAACAAGTTAAATATCACACACAGACTATCCATTAGTCTTTATACTACCTTAGGTATGTTAATGTTTATCTCATACTTACTTACATATTACCGAAATGCAGTTTTCATCTGATTTTTCTTATAGTGGCATTTATTAAAAACCATTAATGTTAAATAATCTTCAGGTTTGCAGATTTTTTTAGTTATTAATTTCCATACTTAATTCATATACACCTACCTACCTATAAAAAACCGGTAAGCTTAAAAAAATTAATAAACCTAAATACCTACTTTTATTCATTAATTGTGTTCATCATAATAGCAAATATTTTTGGTACCTTTTTTAAACCATCCAACCATGTTCCCTTTATAAAAAAGAACGTTGAAACCATTACAATCAACCGCTACCGCCACAATTATCTGGTTAATTTGCATTTTACCACAAAATCGATTTATTCTTTTTCCTATATATATATAGGTATGTTACCTCTACACCTACAGTTTTATGATAAAAAATTACCACACAAAATAATTAAACATACTAATCGTTGTATCATCACCTGTGTGCGCCCACTTAATTTTAATTTCATTAAGTTAAAAAGCCAGACTTGACTAGCAACATGTCCAACAGGCAGCATAAACCTACCTACCAATACAGCCGACAAAAATTAACATCAGAAACCAATCAACAATTCCCAACGAATATGTACAAAAAAATAAAGTGAAAAATGCCTCATTAATTCCCAGTTGCATTCCCCCGCACCTTTTGGTTCAACATAATTAACAGAGTTCAATTTCAAATGAAATGTTTTTTTTTTCATAACTTACTAACTATACGGGCTGATAATGACCCCACACAATCAGAACCACTAATTGTTGTAGACCCAGCCCCCCAGAATAATAATGAAAAAAAAACCCAACAAACCGCTAACACCACCTCATAAACAATTTAATTTTTACACACAAAATTATTTTAGAGCAAATTATCAGGTGATAGACAAATGGCAACACTGCGCCGGTCCACTGTGATTGGCACCGAAGCATGAAAAATGGAGGGGATGAGGATTCTCGGAAAGGAGAATCCTACTTGTCTTTCTAGTTTAATAGGGAGAGTTGTTCTCTGTATAAGAAATTACTTAATTTTCTCTTGGGATCCGAAAACCACATCCTTCCAATGATACCCCCACCCAAGGCGCATGGCACTTGATTGGGTATAAAGACGCCATGTTGGAATTTTTATCTAACTCTCTCTCGTTTGCGGAGGCTAACTTATCTCACACACACAGTCGTTGTAAGAGAGCTATTTCCAAGCTCCAAAGATATGTATGTTCATTTTGCTATAGATGAGCTCGGGCTCTGGCTCTGATATTGTTGGTGTTGTTGGTTTTAGCTTAGGAGTTGTAGCATTTGTGTAGGTCTGACACTCTCTCTAGATACCACATTTTAACAGATACTTTCCGACTGGTTGGCAGGAAGACTACTCCATGTTGGCATTCTTGATTCAGTTTGAGTGCGACTTTCTTTGCGTTAAGATCTGTTTTGTGGAAATTGGATATACGTCCATTAGAAACTGTGTCAAATAAAAAAAAAATATTATAGAGAAAAAAAAATTGAAAGATAGTGAAAAAAATTAAAGCAAATTACCGGTTCGGTTAAAAAAAAAACAACAAAACAAGTGTTCTATGTGATTAAGTGAATAAAAACAAAAACCTATAATAACAATCTACATTTAAAACTTTTGTGAAAAAAGGATTACCTGCTTATATCTGTGGATTATTCATCGTTGCCTAGCACTTTGTTAAAGGATTACAAATCATAAATCAACATTTATCAATAACCTACTTCATTTATAAGGATAATTATATAACTCAACAATATGGTTGTTCTAGAAGGTGGTGGTGGTGTTGTTACCATCGGCAACAATCAATATCTTCAACCGGACTACTTATCACCCATACCAAACACGGTTAGTAAAAGCATAAATATGCTGTACCAGCACTAATCGTTTAAAAAAATATATTTAAAAAAATTGTGTTTATGGAAACCTTAACCCGTATTGATTTTCGGCAATAGGTACCTGCCACCTGGTTTTAAAAATCTGAACAAAATACATGTTTGCCCATAATTTTATAAACAAAAAAAATACTCTTATTTCGATTAAGTTAATCCGTAGTTTTTTCGAATTCAATTCTTGAAAGATTCAGAATTCTGTATTAAAAAAATAAAATAAAATAGTAAAGATCACAAGCTTTTTACTTATTTTAGTTTCCGAATTAACAGCTTACAAAATTTTATAGACATTTTTGAAACCAAAAAAAAAAATTCCCCTAATGTAAAGTTTAAATAATCAGAGAATTGTGGTACTCCAAGATCTTATTAATTTTCGATCAGTAACTTTTATTTGATATAAAGCAGAACGTGTGCCGACGGCAACGTATTTTTGAATAAATGCCGTCGGGAAAAACTTTCATGAGCGAGTGTTAATAAACTTATATGAAACGATTTGAAAAAAGACTTTAAATTGTATAAGAGTTTTACGTTTAGACCAATTATATGTACATACATTATCAAAACAACGAATACATGTACATAACTACGAAAAATTGTGTTAATATTTTTTTTTTGTTTTTTCTTCCAGATGGATACTAAAAAATCTCCACTAGCACTTTTGGCTCAGACCTGTAGTCAAATAGGTGCTGATTCTAGTGCTGTAAAGCCTATATTATGTGTTGATAAGAAAAAGAATGGTGGTAATCATAATGATTCGTCTTCATCCTCTTCGTCTTCTTCATCTACATCTAAATCACCCTCACAAGTTAAAACACCCAAATCGAGTACACCTCAGGCGTCCAGTGAGATTAAGTTAGCTTTCAAACCATACGAAGCAAATGTACTGAACCATCAACACATGACAAAGTCAGAAGATCATTCTCAGCAGCAACAGCAACAACAACATCAGCAACGTCCAAGTTCTAAAAGTTCTAGTTCAAGTGATTGCGGTGGTCGTGCTCCATCTCGCAACAAATCAAATTGCAGCCCCGAAATAAGTGTTACAAGGACCTCTGAAGAGCACCAAAATAACGGAAAATCAACACCAAATGGGGATAATCGCAAAACTGTATCACCATCTGGTTCTTCTCAGCGTGGAGCAAGTCCCATTGTTCGTTCGGGGATGGAAGTGCTCCATGGACATCCTTCGGCTTATAAGAATAATGCCGGTCCGTATGGCCCATTGAACCCCTTATCAGCACTTTGCTGTCCACCAGGAATGGAACAACATTCAAATCCTGCTTTTCGTCCGTCATTTGGCGGGGGATATGCTGCCCACCACCATGCAGCTATGCTAGCGGCTGCGGCTGCAAATGGATACCCGGGTACACAAGGCAATCCGAGCCCTTACATCAGCTATCAAAGGATAAAAACTCCGTCGGGAGGTGAAGCCATTGTTCCAGTTTGTAAAGATCCATATTGCCCAGGATGTCCTTACTCACAGCATACACAACAAATGCTCATGGGTGCCCCCTGTCCAAGTGGCTGCACACAGTGTGAACACCAGAAATATGGTCTTGCGATGGCCGCCTCGATGGCTGGATCTCTGCCACCAGGTCACCCTTACTCAGCCGCCGCAGCTGCCGCAGCAGCTTCTGCCGCCCAAATGCGTTCTGCACCATATGTCTGCAGCTGGATCGCTGGTGACTCATATTGCGGCAAGCGATTTAATACATCTGACGAATTGTTCTCACACTTACGTACCCACACTGGCAATCTATCTGATCCAGCAGCTGCCGCCGCAGCTTTAGCACAATCACAGACCCAATCACTACTCAGCTCACTGTTTCCTCCGTCGGCTCTGCAACGTGGATACGCTAATGCTCCGCTAAGTCCCATGTCCGCTGCTGCTGCCGCCGCTGCCGCTGCCGCTCGTTACCATCCATACGCAAAACCAGGCTCACTGCAATCACCGTTTGGGAGTGGTGCAGGTTTTAATCCGGCAGCTGCCGCCGCTGCTCTAGGGCCGTACTATTCTCCATATGCTATGTACGGCCAAAGAATTGGATCAGCCACCGTTCACCAATAGGCAAAACCACTGGGAAATACTTTGCAAAGCCCATCACCTCTGAACTAGATACCAAAAACAAGAGATGAACTGGAACCTTAGAGCATCTTGCTTCCGACTTCGAAGTTGGAAGTTTCACCTGTGATAAAAAAAGAAGAGAATTTTTTTTTTGTAATGAAATATTCGCAGGTAATGCGACTCTTATTGTTGAATGAATCATTAATTTGATTTTTTATTATGTTTACTAAATAAGTAACTCCGCCAAAGGACAACAAAATATGAAAAAAACTACATATATATGGAATTGCTAATTTCTTATATTTTCTTATAGGTATTATTAAAAGAAAAAAAAATACTGTATATGTAAAAAGACTTAATAAAGTGTAAACAAAAAAAAAATAACCTAAAGAATTGCTGTATCATAAAAGTAATGAAAAAATATTAGTTACTTGAAATAAAAAAAGTAATGTAATGCTTTTATTTAAAATATCTTTTATCATTTAAATTGTAAGACTTTAAAAAATTCGAATTTGAAGGAAAACAAACAAAAAGAATAAAAAGAAAAATATAATTAAAACAAAAACCATGAGGATCTTTATTTAACGAACTTTGAAAATCATTTCTGTTGTTTGTTTTATGTTTGTAGGAGGTTTTCGGTTGAAGTTTGTTCAGAGGAAAACACAATAGCAAAAATTGTTTCAAGGGAACGGCATTCCGAGAAACAATTGTCGATGTGGCCACTGCCTATACAATTTTTTTCAGCCCGAGTTATGTACTCAAATATTTTCGCGTATCTTAACAACAAACATTCCCAGCAACTGTGAATCTGTTCCCTAATTTATTTTTAAGCCAAAAAAATAAGATGCATATTTTTTAAAGCATATATATATATATATTTCTATCGTCGTATTCGCTCGAAGAAATCTATGATCCGAGAAATGCTTCGGACCTAATATTTTGTTGACGGTTGACGGTAATCGAATTGTAAGAACATAAAAAAGCATATCGACTCATGTAGGTGACATAAAACATTATGCGAAAGAAACAAGTAAAAATCTTCTTCAAAGTGAAACATTGTAGTATAATTTTATGGAAGCTGGGAGATGTCAACAAAGAAAATTTATTGTTTAATCTGTTCAATTTCATTTTTGTTATCATCGGACTAAATATCACTTTTTGGGGCAATTAATCGGGACACGCACAGAACCAACGCATTGCATAATTTCACTGCGGGTTGACGTGATTTTGAAATTAAATTGCCATACATCGCATAAAATCGAAAGGTGTAGGTATGGCCAGGACCGGCCTTAACCATCTAGGCCCGGGCAAGTAATTCTTTTGGTGGCCTTTTATATCCTACTAATTATTTAACTTAATTTATAACTTAGTTATAAACGTGAAATTTGTAACGTGGGTATATCTTATGTTATGATGTATGAATATGAATGGATGTTTGTTATTCTCTCATGAAAAATCTACAGAACGGACTTTGATGAAACAGTACATTAAAATAGCATAGGTATACTTCAGAATAACAAATAGGCTATAAATTATATGAAATAATTATGTATTAAGTCGGGAAAGTAACTAATATCAACACCAACATGATGTGAATATGGCGGGCTTTCACCAGAGAAGAAAATTACTTTTGTGAATTGGGGTCGAGTGATGGAAGGTATTTGTGGGGGTGGATTTTGAGAGTGTCAAAAGTTTGTAATTTTAATCAGTAATCATAATTATAACAACGTTTCATCATAATTCGGGTATAACAGAAGAAATATTTAAGGTAAGATTCTGCATTTTTTTTTTGACTTTACGAGAAATACTTTGGATACTTTTCCCGTAGGACGTGAGAAAAAAAGAATTGATGAAACACCTAAAAACGGTCGAAAAGGTTTCAAGAAATAACTAAGTTTGAATTGAAAAGTCTAAAAATAGTTTCCTTTTAAAAGCGACGGTTGTGGTGGTTTTGTGCAATTCACGCGGATGTCTATTCCACGGATGAATTGCACAAATATAAATTGAACGTTCAGCAGTATAATGCAAAAAGCACGGCAGAATTACTTTCAGTTCTCTATTCGAATAAGCGAATAAAAGTTTTTTCACTGAAGCGGTGCATTCACAGGCAGGCAAGTTTGCGCAAAACTATGCCTGTGCACGCAAAACTGTTTGTAGATGTCGAAGCCTGTAAACTTGCTCACGCATGCCTTCGAGAATTTAAAAAAGTTTAAACTTCGCAGGCACGAATGTGAGTTTCATTAGCATGCTTGTCTGTGGATATTATTGAATGCGCAAATTATATAAATCTTGGAGTTTTGATTAAGCGAACGGAATGGTAAAAATTGTTAATGAATCTTTTTCGTTATTGAAATTCGTAGAAATTTACCATAGAAGCGAACATTATAAGATGGTTGAAATGGTACAGAACCATTAGTACCAACAGGCTACTGAATGGGTTTCTGATCTCTTTTTCTGAAATTGGCGAGTTTAGTCCTAAAAGAGTCTAAAAATGCACTGTTTGGTTCGCAACCAGAAGTGCATTCATCATCAATTTTGGCGCAACAACCGGAATCCGGTCTGAACCTCCTTTTTACATATATACATCCCGCTTGCTGGCCGACCCCATCAAATTGCACACCCCAAAGCTTCTTGGGTCCTGGTCTAAGCTATCCTTCCAACGCACAAGTAGGTTTTCCACGTTCTCTTCTACCGTAAATAGTATTGCAAAAAACTTTCCGAGCTGGTTCCTCTGTGAGCTAGATGTTTAGCCTACCCGAGTCTATACCGAGCTTAATTTTTTCACATTTGTTTCGAGGTAGATTTCATACAATATATGATTGTATCTTCTCTGGAATCGTCCTTCCTCGAGCGGATCAGAGGTCTTTTTGCAAGTACCCAAGTCTGGGATTCTTATGTAAGTACTGGTAGACCATAGTTTTGTATAACAGCAGTTTGGTTTTCTGGTAAGGTTTCTGGATTTAAAGAATCTTGACAGACTATACTTAGGTTTAGTTGAGTTTTAGCAGCCGCCCGCGTATTTCTTCCTCCATCTTATTATCGCTCCCTCATTTGACTCAAGGTAGTTAAAAGGCTGCACTACCCCAAATTCATGTTCCGCTACCCTGATAGTTTGACCAACACTTCTCGTAGACGTAGCCACCATGTACTTAGTCTTCCCTTCTTGAAGAGTCTTGTACAATTTGTTGGGTTATGCCAATGAATGATGGAAATGTAGTTGCGTAAGCCAGTATCTGTTATCAGAGTAACGGATTGCTTTCTCCAACGCCAGGTTGAAGAGAATGAAAGCCAGACCACCCCCTCGTCGCAGTCCTTTAAATATATTGGTCTGGAAAGCAAACCGGCTACTTTTACTTGGCTTGTAATATTTGTTATGATCAACCTACATAGCCGTGTAAATTTATTTGGGATGCCGAATTTTCTCAAACCCTTATAAAGTTCTACCCCAGCTATGCTATCGTAGGCGGCTTGAGTGTCTATATAAAAAGGTGGTATGTTGGAATATTAAATTCCAGACTTTTTTTCATCACCGGTCTAAAGTTGAAGATCTGATTAATTGTTGTGTCCTCATCCACCCTAATAAGATTCCTATAGTCTTCACTCGTTAAAATGTATTTCTGAATGAAGAATGTACAAGCGTGCCTGCTCGTGGATGTCGAAGTTGATTTTCGCAAAACTTTGCGCATACTCAAAATTTACGCATTCTTGCCTGCCTGTGGATGCCCCCTCAAGGTAACTAGGACACCTGATGGGAATGACATTATGGAGTTTCAGAATTAGCTTGAACCTTAAGTAATCATTAAGGCTAATACCAAAGAGAGATTTACGCAGATGTGTTATATATGTTATGTGTTGTACACTGGAATACCTTGGATCTTGGAATGGAATAGATAAATCAAATGCAGTAGTTAAAAGCTAAAACGGGTAAGCTAGTATACGCTTATATTCACAGTCCAACACACAGTACAACGAAATAAAGGTGATGATACGGCAAAATTAGCGATTTAACTAGGTGTTTTTCTTTCATACTGGATGAAAGTAAAGCTATTGAAGATCTTACTAGTAAACGAAGTACACAGTAAATTTTTCTAACATCACTGATGACTGTGATGACATTACAGCAGGTAAGATTAGATACTGTTGATGTAAAAACAGGTATTTTACTTGATTTATCTTGTTATCAAGAATAACAGTGGGGAATACTAAGTGATTAAGTTGGCCTCTAGAGCATAACATAGCAACTGAATTAGCATAGTATAAGCAGGCGCAGTGTCAGAAGTCCAGAAGCCAAAAGTCCATAATGGAGTTTTGCCCCACTTGGGTGGGTCAGAAGTCCATAAATACATTGTGGACTTCTGACCCATCCTAGTGAGCCAAAAGTATACAAGAAAGTGGGCCACAAGTTCATAATATTTAAAGGGAAGTGGGTCAGAAGTCCATAATAAAAGTAAAAATTTTATAGAAAAGTAGTACTTTACCACAATCCCCAAAGACTTTTGCCGAAGTCAAAGAAATATTTTTGATGGAAAATGTTCGCCACCGTTATGGAATGTCTCGTTACAATAATAATAACACATTTTACAAAGGGACGGTTCTGGAAACAGACTTTTGCTACACCATTTTCATGGCAGCAAAAATGTGTGAGGAAATTCAACTACTGCCCGAATCTGGAGGAATTATTTTATTGATGAACCTTTGGCGTTCTTCCATTAGGCGAATGGAAGCAATTGGTAATTATTTGTGTAGCACATTCAGAACACGTAAATACTTAGTCGTTGTTGTTTTTATTATTATTATTTATTAATATAATTAATTGATTATTGTTGTAATTATTAATACAATCAATATAAAAATCGCGCGATATGGTCTTATGACACTTTTTAGAAGCGTCAAATAGACATATGATCGAGTATTGCGTACGTATGGGGGGCATGCTGCCCCCCTGCAACCCCCTGCTTGGGTTAATTATAGGATTAGGAGTAGGTGCAAGGTTGGGTATGTGTAACGTTTCTTTTTGATTTAAAGAACTATTACATGTACCTCCAATTGCTTCCATTCGCCTAATAGAAGAACGCCGAAGGTACCATCAATAAAATAATTCCTCTCAGATTTGGGCAGTAGTTGAATTTCCCCACACATTTTTGTTGCAATGAAAATGGTGCAACAAAAGTCTGTTTCCAAAACCGTCCCTTTGTAAAATGTGTTATTATTATTGTAACGAGACATTCCATAACGGTGGCGAACATTTTCCATCAAAAATATTTCTTTGACTTCGGCAAAAGTCTTTGGGGATTGTGGTAAAGTACTACTTTTAAACCTATTGAAGCTTCTTTTTAGAGTCTTATATTGTACCAAACGGGTGGAATCTTGTATTTTCATCCTTTTTTGGTCAAAAATCACCCTTTATATAGAGAGCAATAAAGAATTGTGACTCATTTTAGTAAAAAAAAAAAAAATGAGAGCTGTACATCATTATATACTACTGGCTCACTTGAGTGGGTCAAAAGTCCATAATCGATGGGCCAGAAGCCCACAGGAATTCCTTGTGTACTTTTAACTCACTAGGGTGGGTCATAAGTCCACAATGCATTTATGGACTTCTGACCCACCCAAGTGGGTCAAAACTCCATTATGGACTTTTGGCTTCTGGACTTCTGACACTGCGCCGAATAAGCATAGTATTAGCCATAGAAAAAAGAAAAAAGAACTGCGACTCTTACCGACCATGCCCTGCAAACCCTAAATTTTGTTTGTGTATGTGACTACGTGTGAGATTCGTGTGAGATGTTAATCATACGTTTCGTGCCCCCAAAAATGCAAACGTATTAGTAGTCGCATAAGAAATGTACAGGGACTGGTGCACATAATATCCCTGAACGGGGTATATTTCAGTTTGTAGGGGAAGAAAGAATTATCCTTTCAGTTGTCCTTCTTGTTTGTTTTTTCTATGGTCGCGATATCGTTAATGATAACCATAAAGTAATAAAAATCCTCTATAGTCCAAGCGATAGATCGAACAAACGATTTGATGCGTAACAAGAATAGTTATCGTCTGTTCGATATGAACTGCACAATATGTAGGTATCTATTTACTATTTAGCTATCAGTTTGTTACGTCATCAGTAATTTTTTATAAATTAAAATAATAATAGGTATCTGAAAGAAAATGTTACGACGAAAGTGTTTTAATTTCCAAAATGAAAGCGAAGGTGAGTGCAGTTAATAAGAAGAAAAAAGGAGCAACGGGATGCATCAGATCCTTTATAATTTTCAGCTAAAATGCGACTCTTTGTGCCTTAACCTTAACACTAATTTTTTGTTGATTTGATCTTTATTGTGACTGAAACTTTTATAATTTTTTTCATTTAAACCTAGATTGCACAATTTACAGAGATATGGTGTCTTATATCCTACCTTAACTTTTAAAAATAATTATAATTTGTATTCAATTGATATCACAGATTCATACTAATAAAAATCTTCATTAATTCTAAATTTGTAATTTTTCATAGTAAGTGGGGAAAGAAAAATTACTTATGGTGTTGTTCACATTTTTGTGTCACAGAAAAAAAATAGGTATTAATAAATAATAAATAAATTAATTAATGAACAATTGGATAAAATAATGAACAACGAATAAATAAATTGATAAATAAATAAATATATAAAGAAATAAATAGATAAATAAATAAATAAATTAATAAATAAATAAAAAATCATGAATAAATAAATAAAAAAAATAATTTTATAAATGAGTTTTAGTAAATAAATAAATATATAAAAAAAAAATAAATAAATTCAAAAACTATAAATACAATAATAAATAAATATATTAATATGTATATAAATGAAAAAAACAAATAATAATTAAATATATACACATATAATAATTGTCATGTACTGGAACACCCTGTGTATATTCTACGATCATACAAACATAATCTTTCTCAAACCTCTGATAAATAATTACAGCTATATGTCGTATGATCCTATAATACATATTCTATTTTTTCTGCAGTATATATAAACAGCTAACATGTCAACAGATCATCTCTCTTACATAACTTTCATGTAGTAAATTCGTTTTTAAAGAATCCACTTTTGTTCATCATTTCATCATTGACATCGTGGCGACTGGTCATAATTTAATATTAAGTTTAACTAATAAAGTTTGGAATTATAAATAATACAATACGAGTATTTATTAATAATAAATAAAGCGAACAAATAATTAGTCTTACAAACACCTTAAGTAAATAAGTTGGAAATTAAACTATTATCTGAACTATTGCACAGGAAAATAAACGATCTTGTAATTTCGAAATTCTTACTGGAACTTTCAATGTTTGCTATTCTATGAAGTTCGTCTGTTAAAAAGTACCAGGGAAGATCAAGCATAATTTTTAAAACCATATTTTTCATTATTTTTAATTTGTTTATATGGGTTTTGGCGCTAATATTCTTTGCATTTTCTAATCTTTTTTTAATTTAGATCCGTTTACCCAAAGAAAATATTGAGGACATTAAAAACTTGTTTTTATTACTTTTTTTCAAAATCGTAGAAAGGGTTTTTTTAACAACTTTTAAAAAAGAACATAATTCAAGATTGTAAGCTTAAGCACAAAAATAACCTTCATTAAAAACAAAATTAAAAAAAAACACGTACCCGTTTCCCAAATATTGATTATAGAATAGGTATCCTATTAAAAATTCGAAAAAATTTTATGCAAAATTACTTTGGCTATCTATGTCATCCTAAATGGCAATTTTGATTGTAATCGGTTGACCAGTTCTCGAGTCGAAGAAAAAAAACAGTCTTAATTTTTACTTGCGATTAAAGGTACTATAATGCAATTTTTGCATTCGTGCAGATTAAAAATATTAAGATAACAATCAAACATGACATTACGACGATAGTGAATCGTATTTGAGTTACTGGCAAAATTCTGTTTGTTTGTCTGTGTGTCCGTCTGTTAGTCTGTCTCTCTGTCTGTCTGTCTGTCTTTCTGTCTGTCTGTCTGTACGGATGTAATTTGACCTACAGCCTAAACGGCTGGGCCAATCATCTCCAAACTTCAAACATAAGAGGAATTTTTTTTTTTTAATTGTACCTTCCATAGGACCTGTTTTTTTCTTCAACTTTCTTGAAAACGGGTTTTTTGATTACAATCAAAATTGATATTTTAGAAGATGTAGTATGTAGCCCAAGTAATTTTATTTTAAAATATTTCCGAAAACTTTTTTTTTGTATTTTTAATATTTTTTTTCAATTTTTTTTTTAAGTAAAAAAAATATTTTGAAAACGGTTAGGTGATTTTTTTTTTTTTTTTTTTTTTTTGAAAATTCAGATTTATTTTGTGCCTAAAGTTGCATTCTTGGATTTTTTTTATCGAGCTCGAGCTTGACATTTTCAATGCACACAGCATTTTTTTCGTAGTCCTTTCCGAATTGCCTATCGGATCGGTTACAAAGATACAAAATTCGTACATTGCGTAGAAATCGGAGAAAATTATGTTCCGATCGGATACGAACGGTATCTATCTACGATGATAGATACCAATATAACCATATTTAAGTATAATATTTAGGCCGAAAGGCATTAGAATACGTTATTTGATAATTAAGAGTGCACATGTTTACGTCCAGCAATATGTCTATGTATATGTAGGTATGAATTTACGGAATTTTAATCGATTCTAATAATAATCGGATGACCAAACACATAAATAAATCAACGTCAACTCAAGGACCTGACAATAATAAAATGCACACATTTATATGCATAAGTCAATTAAGTTTAACATCAGTATAATTAAAAATCAGATCATCGTTTTCAACCAACGACGGCTTGAGCTAAAATATATTTACAATTAATTGGCCATCAGACTAATCTCCACTACTTATAAACACGATCTAATAAATTAACGACAGGAAAAAAGAAAACAAAGAAAAAAACATGTTTATTGAAGCAAGTTCAGATGGTAAAAGCTTATTAATTAATATTAAAATAATCACAGCTTGACACCGACTCAATTAAACCCAATTTACACTTTTTGACTAAACTGATTTTGTTTCATAGTATATTCAAATAACATTATACAATGCCTACGCTGGAGTTGGTCAAAATAATATATGTATATTGCCTTTTACGTTTGGCTTTACTGGCATGCGACACAGTGTCGGACTAGCCACAAAGCAAGATTTAAGTTTTGCTAGGGGCCTGAGGTGATTCGCTGTTGTTCGTAATGGTCGTGTAAGACACAATAGGCGTTATTGTCATAAGCGAATAGATGCGAAAGTTGGACTAAGGCGCCGCTTTTATAAATGTAAATAGCAAATAATAATAATAACAAACTTGGAATTTATGTATAAAATATAAATAAAATAAGAACTAATGGTGGAAATTATTTTATTCATAGTAAAATGTGTACTATTATTATTATTCGTACCTACAAATATATTCGTATTCTGTTTCTTTAGAAGCACCCATTGTTTAGTATTAAAAGATGATACTTTTGAAATTCCATTTTTAATATATGATATGGGACTTTTATCAGGTTTGGTAAGAACCTTAATACGAGATACATTCTCTGTATAAATCACTACCTTAACCTTAAATGACCTCACTAATAAGAATATTATAGAATAAATTTACTTAGAAACAAAGCTTAAACAATGTCATCTCCAAAACCTGAAAGTTACCTAAAATATGCCTTGTTTGAATTTGCTGCAGGCCGCCTTCGGCATTAATCAAATCAGCACTAGATTACCCGTCAAAACCCAGACTTACAAATGTTAGTAGTTAGTATAAAAGAAATCGATTTGATAAATGGAAGTTTAATTAATTTTTTACCGAGATTGTGGCTAAGGTTAACATGATTTCTATTGCATGACAGTAATTATTCTTTTTTTTTTACTCGCGAGAAGTATGGGTGTGATGTGGGTTTCGTTTTAGCTGCTTTAGGTGGTATTTTAGTACCCCTGTTGAGATTTATATCGCAATTACGAAGTCACCCGACATAGAGGTTGAAGTATGTGTCACATAACTAGCGTTAGCTTGTCAACTTGTCAACGGTTATTTAAGGAGCGTTGTCAAAGTTCTGTCACAAAATATTAAAGTTGCACATCAATAATTCAATCAATCGTCTGATAATATCAGAAATTATGTAGTGCTTATGGTTACGAGTATATGACTTCCAAGGCATTTCTACACTACACAAACAAGACTTCTAACTTTGGATAATATTTTAATGAGAAGACGCAGTCCTGCGCATTATTAAGGTGGAGCTTTTAAGAATTTGAGAGACCATTACTTTACAATACAAAAAAAAAAACTATTTGTAATTTAAGAGGTAACAAATAGTGTTAACTTATAAATAAAAAAAAAAAGTAGGCTACACCTAAGGAACTAGCCTTACCGAGAATATTTCTGCAGATCTTAAGAAGCGACTAGACAATTTAGCACTTATAAAAATTTTCTCAAAAGTGTTTATTTAAATCCATGAGATGATAAGACTGGAGATCAACGGTTTCGTCAAATAAAAATAAAATAGTAAATATGGAATCCTACCGGTGGATCCCTCAGATAAAAATTGTTAGTTCTGGTCCCGATCGAGATCTTAACAATCGTCAGTTTAATGAAGAATTAGATTATTTTAATTGTAATTTACACCAAGCAAAGATACAGAGGCTTCAGAAGAATGAAACTATTGATTAAATCGTGAGGGGGTTCGTTTAGCAAAATTATTTCAAAGTGGATGGCGACAGAATTGGGAAGACCTTTGAAATGAACAGATTGCGATCTGATAGGATTGCCCTTAAGCAACACGGAGTTCCCAAAATTTTCCTGCGGACGATCATATGGATGGCTCCACACCGCTTAAAGGAGGTTCCCAGTGTGGACAATAAACAAGACTTAACAGAGTAAATAGACGGCTCACGCCAGCTGAAATGCTTCATAAGCCAATGTGACCTCAAATTAGCTCGATATAAAAGTCATTTGTATCCTGTTTATGTTAGTCTTGTTGAAAAGCACATAGTTTCCATTATATTTTGTGTTCTGCGACTCTGGTCTTCTGTGTAAACGAAGGTAGGTCCTAAGACACTGTCTTTGAAACACGCGAATCTTAGTGTCGCTCGCTTAGCACTGGCCAGAGAGCATCTTTACACGTCGGTTGAGATATAAAAAACTGATCCAGCAAGACTTCAATGAAAACTAACACTAACCACACGTATTTCCTCCATATTGATCTTTGTTTGTTGTTTTTTACTCGTTAATATCAATTTATACGCCAAAAAATGATATACAGGGTGATTCACAAGAGATGTGACCTAAAGCTAGAGTGTGAAGATTCAGTTGAGACAAGAAAAAATCATTGGCAGAGGGGTCTATTTTCCCCGTTTAGCCAATAGTTCTGAATTCCAGATTACTTAATTCAACGATCGGCTTGGAAGATCGGTCTATGAGTACAATTCTACCATTCCACCAAGGGAATGAAACCAATAGAATTATTTTTTGGTCGTGATCAGAGAGTTTTGTCCAAATTATACAAAAAGGCAAGAAAGAGTAATATTGAAAGGATAAAGGAAAAACAGTTGAAAAACATACAGATTCGTAACAAATCCAGAAAACCCTAAAATTTACCAAGTAGGAGAAGAAATTTTTGTAAGACATAATAAAAGAATAGGTTCGAAATTAACTGTCGCTATAACATCGAAAATGCTAAGGAAGATAGGAACACTACCGTTCTTACTGAATCAAGAAAAATAATTCATAAAAGCAACATTACAAACATTTTTTTTCATATAATATTTCAGGTTTTTCTTTGCAATAGCTTGTGCCGAGGTGCAAATAATGGATTACACAAATTCCCAAATTGTTGCCATTGCCATTCATACCATTGATCTGGACACAAATATGAAGAATTCATAAACCAGGCCAACACTACTCTCCTTTCAACCAACATTAAGTCCCATATCCTATTTCCTCTCCTCCAATTTGAACTAACACAGATAAAGGACATATTGGCCTTTATTAAACCCAACTGAAATAAGAAATCGTTTAATTTTGTAGGATCAGCATGGAAGTGGCTGCAGGCAGCCCTCACCATGATGACCTTGTTTTAATTGAAAACAAAATAAATAATTTAGTCGAAAGTAATGAAAATCAAACTGTCAAAAATGAATTGTATAATAAAAGAATAAACAATATAACAATTGCCACTAATAAGATTTTAAAAGAAATAGGAGAAAATAAATATTTAGATAATGAATCGCTTGTAACACTGAAATATAAAATAAAAATAATTAAAGAAGAGCTTATAAATATTAAGTATGCCATTCACTGGGCGAGAGAGCAGATTTTAAATTAAATTATTTTGTCAAATGAAGAAATAAATATTGCCGTAAGAGCACTTAATAAAGAAAAATTCCCCTTTAATACGGTGGAAGAAGCTCTAGAATTTTCAAATGTTAAAATTTATAATAATTCAATATTAATTTATATTGTTAATGTAACTTTCTCTCAAACCAATAAAGAGAAATATAATGAAGTAATTGAGTTACCAAATGAAAATAATTGTCAAATACATAATAATATGTGAAAATAAATTTTATAATAATTGAAAAACCATGTAGAACTTTTAACAGTTTGTTAGTTTGGCATTCAGAAAATTCATCATAGTGGTAGTGATTTTCACTTCGTGGGAAATGCAATTGTAGTAGTAAAATAAGGTAAAGTTTAATCAAATTGTTCAGAGTTCAGTTAGTTTTAAGTTATCTTTCAAATTGTTAAGAACAAAAGTTAAAATAAAAAAAAAAAATTTATTTTTGGGAAAACTAATTGTCTTTGAATAATTTATACTTATTTCTTATTCTTATTTCAGTATTATCCCCGTACTTGGACATTCGTAAAAAAATTACCAATAAGAATCTCCTATGAGTACCTATATGTATTTCACTATTTAAATAACGCCAGATACTCATTATAGGTTAGAATCTCTACCTATATTCGAAGTAACTTATACTAATTATTTCCACAAGACCAAGTTTATCTCTTTATCTTCCACTTACAATTTATTAATAGGAAGTAATAAAAACGGCAATCATTTAATCTTAGCCTGTTTCAATTTCAAGTAGCTGGATTTAAATTATTTCAGGACTCAGTATGTTACTTTCAATATTTTATAAAATTCTGACCTTAAAAATGCCAAATCATGTGTTTTCCATCACAACTTGGATATCCTTCATATAACTGATTTTCACAAACAGACTAGAATTAAGAAACGATGTGCAACGCTAATAATAAACACATCATCGGCCTTATCCACCCCACCTTTATGAAAAAAATTGACATTCCCATTTTAAGGTGTCAAAAGAATCTGATCTGACAACATACTGAAAAGATAAATCGATTTCTTCTCTCCCACTTCAAAACGCCACAGCCATCTATCTGTCCAGGAGGCAATTCCATGCAACACTCCTACTCAACACACTCATTACGATTAAAAATACCACCCGCAGTGGAAGTGAAGAAAAAAACACACCCCTCTACCACTGACGCACGTTCATGCCATCCTTTACCCATACCAGCCTTCAAACCGAAACCATGTTGTCATCGCAGTTGTTGATTATCATTTCATGCTGTAAAATGCATAAAGTGCAACAGCAAACAACATCCTCCAGAAAATCTTGCACAAGAAAGAGTCGATTTTTTAAGAAAATTTCTTTCTACTAACCGTAGTAAAAGGGCATCCTTTTTTCGAATTCTTTTCAAATTTGAGCGATAAATATTTCCCACAACAGCTGATGTCATAGGTAATTAACGTTCTTGTTATAAATTACAAAATTTAACGATGAAAAGTCATGCGTATCTAAGGAGGGCCGAGGCCTATAATTCATTGCAGGGAAACTCATTTTAGATATATTCAGAGTTCCCACTTTGTTTTAGAATAACCATTTGGATGAAATTTTTTGAGAATTTTGTTGTTGGTATTGGCTATCATTTGATTAGAACCAAATTTACGGGAAAAGTCTATTAACGGTACCCTTCATATAACGGTTTTTTTATTGTTGGGCTTTCTCCTTAATTAATTCTGCATATCAAAATTTTGAATAACTTTTTTTTTTCTAATAAAAAATTAATTTTAGATTTTTTTTTTTTGAAAAATCAATATTTTTAAAGTTTAACAAACAAAGTAAAGTTTTTAAACAAAAAATCATTTGAAATTTTATAATCACATGTATAATAATAAACTCTAAAAAATGCATACCAAAATTAAAAAAAAATTGTTCAAGAAACTAAAAATAAAAAACAGGTCCTACAATTTTCGAAATACATTTTTCATAAATTCTTTGTTATAAGACGTGTGATAACGTACCTCATTTTTACTAAAAACCGTTAAGTATTGTGGTTTTTAATACTTTTTATAATTTCAAACTGTGTTATTTTTTACATAAATGTTTCTGCTAAAGATCTTTCTTTCCAATGTAATTAGGCACATAAGAACAAGTACATGCGACCCAGTCGTGCCCATTTTTTTTATTTTTAATATGGTTTTTTGTAAGACAGTTAATTAAACTAAGTTTAAAATTTAGTCTTAATTTATTTAGGTGTTGTAAGTATTTGTATATATAAAAATGAATCTTGGTTTGTTCAGGTGCTTAAGACTTGAAAACCACTGAACCAATTAGGATACTTTCTTTTGTGGGTGTGGTCGTAATTGGCCGATTTGATTCAACATTACACAATTTTATATTTATAATCTAAAACGTATAAATTAACACGGAATATCAGTTTTTAATATCAAACTTATTTTGACAGTACTTCTTTGTTCGTTTTGACGATATTTTTTTATTTTTCATTGATTTTTTTCATCAATGTCTGTGATATTATTTGTATTTCGTTCACAAAAATGTTTTCGATTTGTTTTATTTTTTATATTAGTTTTAATATGTCAATTGCATCTTTTTCGTTCACCTTTTCTCTGTTGCTATTTTAAAAGTAAATGTTTGATTAGTGAAAGCTTTTTGTGAGATATTTACTGACATTCATTACGATATTTGTTACGATACCAAGAAGAGGTCATGGTAACATTAGTTCGCGTGGGGTTCTGAGAATGCAACGCGACAACGAAATGTCACAGCAATCGAACGGAAGAGGAACGTGCTATTGAAATTGGGTGTAATGAAACTCTACTAATGAACAATGTGATAGTAACAAAGATTTTGAAAAGGAAGGTTTATGGGAGAAGAATGCATAATTCAACGAATTGGGTTGACTTCAACCAATTCAACTTGCCTTTCCAGTTCAAACGTATTCAGTTCTCAGTGAAACTTGTATTTGTGATGACCATAAAAAAGTCACAAGGGCAGTCGCTGGAAGTAGTGTGCGGCTTAAATATGTAAATGTCCTGCTTGTTTACACAGCCAGCTTAAATAGGGTATATTCTCGAGTTGGAAAACCATCCTCATTCTTCATGTTAACTTCAAAGCAGAGTATCACACAGCCTTAAATAAAATAAAATAAAATAAAATAATAGTTCTAGCCTTTGTTATTACATTTCAATAAAATTAATAGAATTCAACGAGGTTAATACATAATTAATTTTATTCTTTTTTCACCAAATATAGGACGGAACGGAGTATCTTATGTCAACTGATAGTAGATTTAAATTTTGTAAGTGAGATAGAAAAAGAAATGCAAACATTATTTTTTTTTATACTAGATGTGTTTTGGTCTCCAAAATGTGATTAACAGATTAATAAACAAATAAATTTAAACAATACAAATTTTTTGTTTAATTTTTGTATTGTACTAGTTTAAATGTTTTCACACTACTTATTATTTTTTTGTCTGGGTTAATCTGAGGAATATAGATATATATATAATACAATAAACTTTAGTTGGCGCGTATATATGTTCTACTAGCAAATGTGTGTAGATAAAAATGTGCTCTTCTCCGTAGTTGCTTTTATTTTTGTGATGTAGGGTATAGAATTTGTATTAAGGTTTCGGATTAGCCAAAGATATTGAAAATAATAGATTGCTATTTAACACATATTTCTATTTCAAACGGATCAAATACACATATCCATTATACTTGTCCTTAGAAAGAAAACTGTTGATATGATATCACGAATACAAATTTTTCAAACGTGGCAGTATATTGGCCACAAGAATTTCTTCTGTTGTCTATTTTTTTGTTTAGAATTCAAAGAGGGTGGAGAATTCTCCCTCAATCAACATCAGGGTTTTAGAGTCAGTTTGCCAGCGATAATATTATATAATTTATTTTTCACGTTTGATTTTTGCAGCAGTTTTAATTATTCCAACATGAAGTGGGAACACTCCCTTAAACTACTGTGAGGCTGGAAAAATAAAATAACAACAGCAGAGTGCAACACAAATACGTCTGTAGCAGTGCGTGTGTTTTTGACAATACGGGATAAGTCATCAGAATTGACACATTGAGATAGTGAGTGTGCATGAAAGAAAATGTAGGCAGGAAATTTATGTCTTCCTTCATGGTTGTTGATAATGTTCTACGGTTCTTATTTGACGTTAAAAATGTGTCACCATATCTACTAATTTCTAGATATCTACTTCTTAGTAATTCTGAAGGCAGTGATTGACATGGCGTCAAATGCATATTATTTAAGATAAATGAAGCGTTAGTTTCAATTAGGTTTGACGAATCTATGAGGTAACTACTTCGTCACTAGAAAAATTAACTTAGTTTTTTTATATAAAGAGATTAGAATATGTATACATAACATAATTGTATTATATTATAACATTGGCGCAAAATTATAGACAAACATGACACTAGCAATAAATTAATGTGAAATTAGCTGGTATTTTCATAATAATAATAATAATTCAATAATAATGAATAATAATGGCTTTTACTACAGACACTGTTCGATTGGATAGGTCCGGCTTAATTGAAAAATGTTTTTTTCCATAAGAAGTGTACCTTACCTACTGACAATCTTTGCTGTACAGAACATATGGGTGATATCTGCATCAAACGGGGAAAGATTATACATACCTATACAGATTCCACCTTCTTGTTAGTCAAAAAGGTATTCTGGCGCTTACATTACCAATAATTACATTACATTACCAAATATTTTATTATATTTGCCTTTATTGATAATATCTGTGAACTCTAGTGAATATTATTAAAAGAAAAAAATAACTTTCGATTAATTTTTGTACAAATGTAATATTGTTACTCCAAGAATAATAATTCTTTGTTTCTAACAAGTCACCATTTGGCCTCTGGTGTGATAAGATGTGGCCGGACGATATAATTATAACACGCTTCACCTTAATGACACAACTTGCTTAATCGTAATTTATATTCGTTGATTTCTTCATTAAATTTTATTTTTAAAATGTATTTTGTATTATCATATTAATTTGCTTTATGTATGTAGGCAGATACCTAAATCAGAACCCGGACCAGGGAAGCGGCTACCGCGCCTCTGTTAACGTCAACGTCTTTGACAGCCAATAGCCTGATCACCGAAAACAACACAAAATCTCTAATTTACTGCCAGACAGACTTTCTTAATTTATAATTTTGTTGTTTTTTTTACCAAGGTTTCTTCATAAAACAGTTGATATATTGTATTGGTGATAATTGGAATCAATTCAAATTCAATTATTTTTTTACGAACGGAGAGTTTTGCTTTTCTTAAGCATCTTAGTTTTGAAGAAGATGTCGGATTTAAGATGTGGCAACTCGGGCGGCAAACTGGAGTGCTAGAGCGGGCGCAAAGGGAAAAAGATAACTGCTTAGGAAGCTTTTGAATATCTGCATTCTTCCATTCACTTCGTATTCCGATATCAAGGATGATGTTTAGATGGTCGGATGTTTATTCCTCAATTGCGAATTTTTAAAATAACACCTGATAAGAAGGGCCATTTTGTTTATTTAACATGTTGAAAAAACATCACATCACAATATTAAGTCTGGGCCGCCAGTATGTCTAAGGCAAGGCCTGAGTAGGTGGAAATTGTCAAGACTTTGTTCAGATCTGTAGAAAAGATAAGTGAATTACCTATAGAATAATTCGAACAAATTTTGAATATTATATCATAATTAGGACATGTCTTTGTTAATTCGCATGTTAAGTAGAAGCCATTAGTGTGTTTAAAATAAATAAAGTCCATTAAAAGGTCGCACGCTCTTACTCTGTAGGAGCGGAAAGTTATTAGTTGATAGCAATTTGTTATTCATAAAGGGAAAGGCTGTTTTTTAATAACTTTTTGTGTTTATTAAGAAAAAATAAAAAAATCTAGATTTAAAAAACAACATTTAATTAAATCCATCTACCCGTTTTCATAACTAATTCAACGTTGCCTCAATGTGATATGGCTCCTCCTGTACTTGATAACGTGAACGGTTTTGTGGGACAACTCTTTTTTCGCGCTCGTTCAATTGCAAGAGTTTTTAAAGATCTCGATATTCATAAATCGATGGATGGCTTCCTGTCTGATAGTCACAAAATAAATGCTGGTGTGCCCCAAGGCTCCGTTCTGTCTCCGACACTCTTCCTTATTTTTATCAATGATTTCTTGTATAAGGCTTCTAATCCATTAAATTGTTTTGCTGATGACAGTACCCTCAGCTTCTCATACTCATTTCCATATTCACTTCCCTGTTCTTCAGATGTCGAACTGCAACGGCAACGTATGATTAGTTCATTAAATTCTGATCTGGCCAGCATTGTTCAATGGGGAAACATGCCACTATCATGAGTGGTACTTGCATCGAGGAAACTGAACAGCTTTGTGTTCTAGGTATGTGTATCACAAGCCACCTTCTGTGGAATGAACACATATATGACATCGCCAAAAATGCTGAGAAATGTTTAGGTTTTCTTAGACGATGCAAGAAATACTTCTCCCCGTTATATCTGGCTACTGTTTATAAGGCGTACATTCGCCCGAAGCTTGAGTACAATTCTCATATTTGGGCAGATGCCCCTGTTACACACTTGCGATTCCTAGATAGAATCCAGAAAAATGCATTGAAAATGATAGGGAATAAGAATATAACAGAAATATTTGATTCGCCCATTTCAATATTGAGTTCAGAAAATACCACATTGAATTCCGAACAGTCAAATTAAATTCAGAAAGCATCAATTTAAATTTCGATTAGATAATTAAAATTCGGAAGAAATAAAATGAAATTTAGAACAGTCAAATAGAATTCAGAAAATCAGAAATTGAATTTGAAAATTGCCAAATGGAATTAGGAACAGTTAAATGAAATTCCGAAGATTCAAAAAAGAATTCAGAAGAGCAAAATTAAATTAAGACATTTAAAAACCTTATTCAGAATAACGTAAATAGAATTCAGAACAACCAAATTGAATTCAGAAAATGTTTAATAAAATTCAGCACAGCTAAATAGATTTCAGAAAAAGAAAAAATTAATGCAGAAACATACAAATAGAAATCAGAAAGAATAAAATAAAAATCAGAATTCATAAGAAAATTTTAAGGACCCTATAATCCTACAGGAATATCGATTAAACATCAATCAACAATAGCATCAGTATGGAAAGTTGCACTATGTTGTATGGCTCTCGCACAATCACCACCCGTAATCGTGGCTTTTGCTTCGTCGATGATTCGCTCCAGATACTGGAGTCTCTGCTCCGTTACTCCAGGGCCTTGGACGTTCGGGATGCCTATGTGTGTCTTTGCGTACTGCTTAACTTTGAACCATACCGTCTCGATGGGATTCAGCAACGGAGAATATGGTGCAAGGCGCAGCACTTTAGCTCTTCCAACAGAATGTGTAGCGACGGCAGCCTCGATATTCGAATAGCAAGGGGCATTATCGCATATAATAACCAAATCGTCCAGGTTGTTGCCTTGCTCTTGCCATTTCTGGAGCAGCGTGTTGATCCATACGCTGCAGGCACTAACGTTGAATGATCCACGTTGGCCATCCATTGTAATTAAGCCAGACGCACTGATCGCCCCAATGAGGTGATCGTTCGATCCTCTACACGCAACCGCTGCACCGCTCGCTGGCCCAATCTTGCGCGACCTCTGGTGTTGTGACAGAACAGATTAAAATTAGTCTCATCAATCCAAACAACCTGCTTCCCTTCCTGTACGTTCGCGTTGAGTGCTCTCAAGAATTCAGCTCGCTTTTGCTTATTTTCACTGCTGTTCATCGTCACTGGCTAGGTATGAACAGCTTTGTATGAATAAAGTCGCCCTTGCAGAAAGTTTGCCACAGTGGTCCTTGACAATTCAATATCAAATTCGCTTCGAGTTCTTAACTGGATTCTCTGCAGTGTCATGCTGCAATCTGCCTCAACCCATGAAATGGCGATGTCGACTTGTTCCTCGGTAAGCTTCTTCGGACGATTTCCACCTCTGGCTAATGCTTCACCCATGTCCAAGCTGTTTCGTACTGAACACCCAGGGATAGGGCCAATGATATCGTCTCCTCTATTGGCTTCAGCGACAAATCGTTCGCGGTCTTGGCGACTATGAGTCGCATAGCGTTTGCGCAGACATGGCTCTACGGCTGAACAAAAAAAAACCTTTTATTCACTTAAAACAAAGCATATTCGTTCCTACCATGTATATGCTCGCGGCAAATTGGACAGGAAGGGCTAGTGCTTGTGGTGATGGGTGTTAAGCAGTTCTCGTGGAACATATGCCTGCACGGGATAATCCGTCCTACATTTTTAGTTCGCATTGAAGCGCGGCAAATAGCGCAGTTGTCGTTAAATTCCATTTTTATTTGGTTAGAAATAATGAAAACCCCAACAAATTTTCAAAGAAAAAGATACTGCGTACATTTTTATGTTTTGACAGAAAGCGTTTTTTTCTCCATAAAAGTTCAAATCTGAACTCCACATTACTTATTCTGAAATTCATTTCAACATTTTGGAATTTGATTTGTTATTTTCTAAATTTTATTTTACTGCATCTGATTTCAATTTTGCATTTCGAAATTTTAAGTGATGCTTTCTGAATTCAAAATTACTTTTCTGAATTCCATTTGACAGTTTTAAAATATTATTTTACCTTATCTGAAATCAGTTTGACCTTTTTGAATTTCTTTTGACCATATCTGAATTCAATTTTTTTTTTCCTAATTGCATTTGACTATTCCGAAATTCATTTGTCTGATTCCGAATTCTATTTTCCCACTCTATTTCTGAATTTAAAATGGTGTAGAGCATCGTCGAAATGTTTCCTGTCTCTCCTTATTCTATCGCTTCTTCTATAAACAATGCTCCAGCGAAATAGCCAGTAGCATTCCTCCCCTTTAAAGTTTTTCCCGTATTACTCGTACCGCTAGGAATGCTCATAAATTTACCCTTGAGCCTAATTTCGGACGCACTGTTAAGTATAGACACTCATTCTTTAGCCACACTACACGAATGTGAAATGCTTTACCCGGCTCGATTTTTCCCTTCCATTATGATTTACGAACGTTTAAAACCAATGTGCATCAGTATCTCCTTTCATCTTCTATCCAATTTTCCTAAACGCTCGCACTGTGTTAATACATGATAAGGGTAGTAATAACCCTTTGAATGCGTGTACTTACTTACTTACTTAGGTGGCGCTACAGTTCGGGACGAACCTGGGCCTCAACCAACATGCCTCTCCAGCCAACTCGGTCTTTGGCTGGAGGCAGCTCCAGTTTTGCACTCCAAGTTGGTTGAGGTCGTCCTCCACTTGAGCGCGCCACCTAAGGCGAGGTCTTCCTTGACTGCGTCTACCCTCTGGGATGGAATCGAAGATCCTGCGAGCCGGAGCATTGTTGTCCATTCGCTCTACATGACCTAGCCATCTTAAACGTGATATGCGTATTTTTTGACCAGGTCAATGTCGCTGTACAGCTCGTATTGTTCTTGGTTGAACCTTCTCCTCCAAAGCCCGTTAACGCAGATAGGGCCAAAAATCTTCCGAAGAATCTTACGTTCGAAACGACTAAGGATATCTTCATCCGCTTTAGATAGAGTCCATGCCTCGGCGCCATAGAGCAGGACTGGGATGATTAGGGTCTGATACAGAGTCTCCTTTGTCTTTCGAGAGAGGGCTTTGCTACTCAATTGCCTTCCTAGCCTATAGAAACAGCGATTGGCAAGAGTAATTCTTCGCTTTATTTCTGACGAGTTGTTGTTGTCAGATGTTATAGCGGATCCGAGGTACACAAAGTCCCTAACTACCTCAAAGTTGTACCTGTCTATTGTGATGTTTTGTCCAATCTGCCGGTGTTGTATGTTCCTTTTTGTGAACAGCAGGTACTTCGTTTTGGCCTCATTGACTGCAAGTCCCATCTTAGCCGCTTCAGCTTCAATGCTAGCAAACGTTCCAGTGACAGCTCGCCGAGTTCTGCCAATGATGTCTATGTTGTCAGCGTATGCTAGCAATTGCACAGACTTGAAAAAAATTATCCCACTACAATTGACTTGCGAGTTTCTTATAATTTGTTCAAGTATTAAGTTGAAGAAATCGCACTATAGCGCATCACCTTGTCGGAATCCTTTTTTGACGTCAAAAGCTTCTGTGAGGTCAGAACCAACCTTGACGGAGCAGCGAGAGTTCTCCATCGTCATCCTGCACAGTCGGACGAGTTTTGTGGGAATGCCAAAACCTGACATGGCTCTGTATAGCTCGTCTCTATAAATGCTATCGTACGCGGCCTTAAAATCGATAAAGAGGTGGTGGGTATCGATTTGGAATTCTTGGGTGGTTTCCAGGATCTGCCGTAGAGTGAACATTTGATCGATTGTGGACTTTCCTGGTCTGAAACCACACTGATAGGGGCCAATCAGGTTGCTGACGAAAGGTTTCAGGCGTTCACATAGTACGGCAGAGAGGATCTTGTAGGCGATATTCAGGAGACTTATTCCTCTATAGTTGGCGCAGTTTAGAAGGTCTCCTTTCTTGTGGATCGGGCAAACGATGCTGAGGTTCCATTCATCAGGCATACTTTCTTCTGACAAAACTTTAGAGATGAGTTGGTGTATGCACTCCACCAGGTCATCTCCGGCCGCTTTAAAAAGTTCGGTGGGTAGTCCGTCGGGTCCAGCAGCTTTGTTGTTTTTGAGTTTAGATATTGCTATCCTTACTTCATTTTGGTCAGGTGGACGGAAGTTTTGTCTGTCATCATCCATGTTGAATGATTCATTCTGCCTGACAGCGGGATTTTGGCCTTCATCGCCGTTTAACACTCTGTAAAAATGGTCCTTCCATGTACTCAGCGCCGACTGTGACTCTACTACGAGGTTTCCATTCCTATCTCTACAGGCTTCTGTGCGGGATTTTTTTCCTTGGCATGTTCTTTTTACCTGTTGGTAAAACTTCCGCACGTTGATCCTGGAGTAGCATCTTTCAATATCTTCGATCGCGCGCTTCTCATGCTCTCTCTTTTTCTTTTGGAGAAGCCGGTGTTCTTCCCGTCTTTTCTGCTCATAAAGCTCGCGAGCAGCTTTCGTCTTTCTTTGCAGCGTCGCTTTATATGCCTCTTGTTTGGCTGCATGGGCCTGCCTGCATTCGTCATCAAACCAGAGGTTTCGTGGTTGGTGGTCTGGTGAAACCGAGCACATCAGTTGCGGCATCTGTGATGGCTTGTTGGCAGTGTTGCCACTGATCTTCGGCACTTGATGCTGGCGGTACTGGATTTCTTGAGAGGTTACGGGATATTCGATCGGCATAGGTTCTGGTGGTTTCTTGCGATTGCAGTTTTCCGACGTCATACTTCCTCACAGTATTACTCCGTTGTTGTGGAGTTCGGGTTATTCGCATTCTTACCTTTGCTGCAACAAGGTAGTGATCCGAGTTGATGTTAGCTGCTCGGAAGGTGCGAACATCCAAGATACTGGACGCGTGTCTTGCATCGATCGCAACGTGATCAATCTGATTGACGGTTCTTTGATCTGGGTGTCGCCAAGTCCCTTTGTGTATATCGAGATGAGGAAACCGTGTGCTTGCAATGGTGACGTTATGTGCCGCTGCGAAGTCAATTAGCCTAAGTCCGTTTTCAGACGTTGTGTCCTGTAGGCTATGTTTTCCGACAGTCCTACCAAAGATTTCCTCTTTACCTATTTTGGCATTAAAATCGTCTAGTACGATCTTAACGTCGTATTTAGGGCATTGCTCATAGGTTTTGTCGAGGAGTCATCCTTGGTGGCGTCATCTTTGTCCTCTGTGGGGACGCATATTAGGCTAATGTTGGCGAATTTATCCTTGATACGGATTGTCACAAGTCGCTCACTTACGTGTCGAAAGCCCAAGACTTCTTGCCTAAGTCTACCGCTTATGACGAATCCGCACTTGAGTGCGTGTAGATTATAAAAAAAAAATTGTAGATATCGATTTTTTTAGGTATATTAAAAATACAAAAAAAAGGTTTTCGAAAATATTTTAATGTGAAATTATTTTGGCTACTAACATCTTCCTGAATATCAATTTTGATTGTACTAGGATAACCAATTGTTGTTTTTTATTTGACTTTATCAAAAACTGGTTGATCGATTTCTACCAAAATTTATATTCAGGAAGATATAGATAGCCTAAGAAATTTCAATGTAAAATATTTTCAAAAACTTTTTGTATACTTTTTTTTAATACTTGTTTAAGTTTTTTTTTTGAAATATCGATATTTTGAAAACGAGTAGGTTCATTTTTTTTTAAATTTTGTTTTAAATGAAGGTTATTTTTGTGCTTAAGCGTGCATTCTTTAATTATTATTGTTTTTTTTTTTTATTTTTTAATGAAAGTAGTTAAAATATCGTTTTATTTAAAAACCGTTCCTAAGATAAAAAAATCATTCTTCATTGCATTTTAAGTTACATGTTTTCGCAAAACCGAACTTTTCAGAACAGATAAATTAAAATAACATTTAAAAAAAAAAACAATAAACTCGTAAAGAGTGATCCACAAGAGCTATTATCGAGTTAAAAACACAACAGGCAACATACTCTTATTTTGTTATCATTTTCCATTAATTTTGTTGAATGAAACACCGACAAAAATTGAAAGTTGGACAAATTTCACACTCAATTCAAAAGTAGGTGCACTTAATTTACCTATTGCAGCAAACTGCAGTTTCATTACTCACAATTGCAACAACCCGTGTTTCTTAGGCCTTAAAATACATCATGCAATCACATTAATCTTAAAAGGCCAGTGCGCACGAACGTGTGTCAAAACATTGTTCAAAGAAAGAGACATTAAACAACTGTCAAGCCATAAATAAAGTTACCCGCCAGTAAGTTAGCTATGTTCCTGGATAGCAATATGTATATTTTATAACCTACCTTCCTACTGCAGACACATGCTGAATGTTTTTTGTATACATTTTTCATTCGGACCGCGTTAACAGTCGACTTGGGAATTTTTACTGCCGAAACGCTACCCACCCCGCGATACGAGGCATGCAACAGCATATATATGTAAGACGTTGGCTGACACAAACAGTAGCCACACAAAAATATCTGTTCCTACACAAAAATGATCAAATTTTAGTTTTGGTCAAAAGCGAGTAAGTAGGTATGTGCCGGGTACACTACTCAAAGAGCACAACAACAAATTTATTACTCGAGACCGATACCACGCGCAATATAGCTTTGCGCCTTGATTCACGGAAAACAGAAAGCACCTACTGCGCCATAAATCGTCGCAAAATAACAAACTTATCACACAGCCCCGGAATTGATTTGTAGCTGTGGTAGCCCACCACCATAAACCCCTTCTCCGTATAGAGCCAGAGTTATAAGAGACAGCCATCCTGCTGCTACCATTCTGCGCGAATGGCCAATTGTGGAAAATAATAAATTTTATTAAGTACCCAATTATTATCGCGGACATTTTGGAAATTTATGATTTCCTCGCAGAAGCAATTTTTTTTTAACCGCCCCAGTCTTTCCATGCTTAAAGGTTTTTTCATATAATTATTTATTACGACTATATTGAGCTTAATATACATTTTATTAATGTTTTTATATTATTATGTGATTCTTGCTAAGTTTTATGATGCATTGGAATAGAAAGTGGAGCCTCAGACTGGAGGTAATAAAATGTAGCTATTATATGCTTTCGTTAGAAGAGCAGAAGAGCTTTAAAAACACATTGGCCATCTGCCTTTTTAATTATTACAAGATGTAAATTGCCCCTTATGAAACTGATAACACTAGCAGACATCATAATAATGGGCAACGGATGTGACGGTTTCAACGCATTAGAATACCGGTCATTATGTTGGTGCCACGAAAGTTCCAGTGAAAATTTATTGGTATAGCTGAGCGATAAGGTGTTTGAGTTCATTGGAAAGAGCATTATGTTGCACTCGTAGATATCCAGTGACCAGTGGCCTATTTTGGTTTGGAGTTATCCAGGGCTACACAATTATTACAATTTCCGTAGATTTATTTTGAATTTAAAATTTGTTGGGTTCGTTGAATATAAACATTTTTTATAATATGCATGAACTTTCAGTGATTAAATTAATGTAATTTTTTTCTTTGTCGACACATTTGTAGCGAAGTATACGATAATTGCATTTTATATGAAAAAGAACAATAAATGCTTAGAGAAAATGTGTTTTGAGGAGTTTGCTTGAATTGAAAATAACATTTTAACATTGAAATACAAGTTAACGTCGCCAACGTACATATATGAGAGGAACAATTTACAAGCGAAGTTGGAAGTTCATTAACAGAAACTGTAAAAAAAGAGGTTCAATATAGAAAACCTGAGACTCACCAGTTAAATTCAGCAAAAACTTTCTATAGCATGCCCTGATTGCCTTCTTTAAGCCAATTCAGAAAAAGTCAAATTAATAATTGTAACATACCAGTTGAATAAATTAGCTGATGTTACAGAAAATGAATTTCTGCTGTTTATCGTAGTGTTTTCCCAAGCAGCGACTTAAATGACTTAAAAATCAGTCGACTACTTCTTTTGTAATTCTATTCAAGCGGTAAATAAAATTTCTTTTTTTGCACATAACCGTTCTCAGTTAAATTTGTTGCTTGCTAGATATGGCGTACATCCATTTATAAGTAGGCTTCCGCTTACCATCAACATGACTGATGAATGATCAGTAGGAAGATCAAAGCTTTTTGTCAACCAGATCTGGCGTTTTAGCCAGGTCGGTTAGGCCGGTTCTTTGGTTTTTAAGTCAGGATAAAGTCAAGACAGGATTGCATACAAGCTCTGAAAACTTCTCGTACTCTCATTGATATGGATACCGCCGAGGTCGAGAACTTTATTTGTAATTATATATATCTTGCACTTAGGAGGGCAACTTAGTGATACAATGCTACATATTTCATATTGACTTCACACAAGCTTGCATTTTCTCAAGCTCAAGTTATGTCTCTGAAAAATGGTTCATAATTTCTTTTAGAAATAAGGAGGATACACTTCTTCCTAGTCAAATGCTCAAATGGATGCTAAAAACATTCGAGGCAGAATATCGGCGCAGGGGCATAAGTCCCCGGGACATAAGTCCCAGTTGTACATTTTGGGACTTATATCCCACCTTGGTGAGAAATACAAACATAAGTTCCAAAATCTAATTTAGGACCTATAACCTATAACCCACTTTGGTGGAACACATGTCCCAGAAAGTACTTTTTAAAATGCAATGCTCCTTACAAGGTGTTAAAGATTACGCCGTTTAAACAGTTAGAAAGGTATAGGGAGGGGGAGGGGAATGCTGCCGTGCAACCCACTGCTTGGGGTCACTATAGGATTTGGAGTAGGTGCCAGGCTGGGTATTATGCAAAATGACTTTTGTATTTAAGGAATGTTTTGGATATAAAGAAACTTTGCATATACAAAACCTTACACACTCCAAATCATATAGTGACCCCAATAATAATTTTGGAGTCTAATTTTATTTATGTTCTTAAAAACAATTTGGGTCCTTTTTCATTTTGTTTTATTTACTTGAAAACTCTTAATTCACTGATGATTTTCAAAACAAGCCCCACATTGCCTAGCTATTGTGGTTTTAAATAGAATAGTTAAAAAAGCGCAATTGTGGTTTTTGAAAAAAAATTGAGATTTGTGTCGATAAGCTAGCTATATTTGAAAGTGAAGAATCCGAGGAAGAAGAGGAAAGTCCAATTTTGGGGCCTTATTTATTTTTTTCTTGTGGCCTTATTTCCCAGAGTCCACATTTAAGTGATAGTTTCAGTTCCTTCTTAATTACAATCTATTATAAAATTTGGGATTTTTGTCCCATCCACTAAACAAAAGTTGGGACTTATATCCCCTCAAGATGGGTTATAAGTTAATATATAGATTTAGTTTTTTTTTTTTTTTTTTTTTTTTTTAAGAAACCGTTGGATTTCCATACAGAAATCTTAAAGAGTTGGACCATTTCAATAATTAACTCACTATGACAATAAAAATTGTACAGTACGGCTACCGAGCAAGTAAACCAGTTAGTTGATCAAAATCAAGCCAATTAATGAAAAGCCACAGCAGCTCTTGTCGAACTAAATAATTTGTCTCATCAACAAAAAAAAAAAAAAAGACACAAAGTACTATAGTTCATTTTTAGAAAAAAATAAAACGCTTGAGAGATTTTAAATAAAATAAAATAATAAATAAAAGTGTTTTCAAGATGGTGGCATTACCCTTCAGATAGCTCTCTTAAATTAATGCACTGCTCGGGCAACTTTCTGCCCGCTTCGCCCATTGCACGGTCACCATAATCGTCCTACCGAGAGGACTATTCGCAGTGGGGTGGATAATATTGAGTCCACTGGTCCACTGCGGAAAACATCGCCGCCGAGGCAAACGATCTTGCGTCGCGCACAAGAACCTCGTGTAGGTACGTGAACAAACAAAATTGTCGAATTTGGGACGATACCAATCCACATGAGATCCAAGACCGTTCAATGCATGTCACTGTTTGGTGCAGATTTTGGGCTGCCAGCGTCATCGGTCCATATTACTTTGACAACGATGTTGGGCAGGTCATCACCGTCAACGCGAGCACTATAGGTCGATGATTAACAACTTTTTTTGGACTGAATTGGATGATATGGACACCAACGACATATGGTTTTAACAGGACGGCGCCACGTGCCACACAGCTCATGCCACATTGGACATTCTGCACGAGCGATTTAAGGGCATGATCATATTACGTGGAGGTGATGTGAACTGTGAACTGGCTACAGAGATCGTGTGATTTAACCCCATTAGACTTTTTCTTGTGAGGTTTCTTAAGTCACAGGTCTATGCGAACCGGCCACAAACCACCGCGGCCCTCAAAGCCAATATAACCATTGCCGCGCAGTGTGTTACATTAAAAGGGAAACAAATATTCCCTTGTGCGCGCGTTAATTATAAAAAAAAAAAAATTGCCATCGGTCAAATTAATCCTGATTTATGCGCTATAGTCATGGAAAATTGAACATTTCGGATGCGCGATATCAAGAGAAGCCGCGGCGGACATTTACACTTTGTTTTATTTAAATTTAATGTTAGGAAGCGCTTAATGAACGACCCTTTAGTTAAAAGCTATCGAGCTGAGTTGTTGAGCAAAGTTAGCGAATTATTATTCATGTCCATATTATTCGCATGTGTGGAAATGAAATATTTTATATTTATTTCAAGAAGTATTACTTCGAGGAAGTTTAATCACAATCACAATACATAAATATTTGCTAGAAAATTGTTTTTTGAAGTATAAAAATATATTAAAAGAGCTGCGAAAGTAGTAAAATTTATAAAAGAAAGGCAGGGATATGGAACATTTCACCATTTACACATAATAGAACGATCATAACAATAATCGGTTAAGGAAAAAAGACTTGGAAATTTCATTAGGTACCACAGCTACAGCTCCTACAGTTTTGTACTTTTTTCAGTAGTTTTTCTTGTTCATATCCCACAATGAGGCCCATTTAGCAATGACATACCGTCACCCAATTATTGAAATGCCGCCGTAAGCGCCAAAATGCGTTTTTCGAGCTGTGAAAACAATTTTTATGGTCAGGAACTAAATATTATTCATAAAAGAGCAAAAAGTGTATCCCGTGAACAAATTTATTATATAAAAAGTCTGTTTCCCTTCATGTCATTAGAATATACTAAATTCTACGAAGCTTTATTTAACCAAGGAAAATAATTAATCTTCTAATTCAATTACTAAAAAGGCAGTTTTTTATAATTTATAAGTTAGGTTTAATGTTAAATTAAGTACCTTATAAAATTTACAAAAGTACAAAATGTTTGAAGTCAAAAATAAGTTTGTTTTATGCTTAAGATTATTAAAGTGCTATGAAAGTTATTTTAAGTTGTAACATTGTGCCTTAGGCTATGTGTACACTGTAGAAAAAAATAAGTAGAGCTAGAGAAAAATCTTGGTAGAGAAATGTAAACATATGTAAGCACTCGGTAACAATGACTTTTTTTGTATTTCGAATCGGTAGTGAGGAGACTTTGAGTTTTGGTTTTTTGTTTTCTTTTTGCACTTTCGGAAAATTACAAAAGGAAAAAATTGAAAAAAGACGTGATTCCTGACTACGTTGCAGATCAAATGCGTGGAATAATCGAAAGGAAACGAAAATGTTTAAAGCTTATAATTCAACGAGCTATTTTTGACCTTGAGGAAGAGCCTGACGACATAATCGCAAAACCATTTGTTGTGTTACCGACGCCGACGCCTTAAAATTCTACAAATATGTAAAATAATGAATAGAGTTCAGAATTTGTAAAAAATTAAAAAAATCATATATTCAGGACATTGAAAATTGCATTGCTTACTTCAGGGACTGTTCGAGATATTATATATCGAGAGCGGAAGAAAATAAAACGGCACGACTGGGTCGCACGTACTTGCTCCTATGTGCTAATCCTTTTAAGTGCAGGCGTCTTTTTGGCAAAGATTTAATTTTAATGTTTTTTTTTGACGTTACGAACATGCGTCACGGCGAAGGGATAAACACATAAATATATAGGATTGTTAGTTTTTGCAGTTTTTTAGTGTATTATCTTCCACTTGTTGTTTACTGTTTATAATATAATTTGCTAATAGAAAGATATAAAGTACTTTTTTCAGTTTAATTTTCATTTTGGTATGGAAAAATTTAAACAACTGGCATAAAGATTCGTGGGAATCAGCAATAGAGCAAAAATGCTAGGTGTAGGGACCTATATAGGCCCCAATAACAATAATTTACTTTTTGAAATCAAATTAATTAAAATAGCTTAATTATGTTTGATGGATCGATAAACGTATGGTGTTGGTAGGTATACATGGAATTTATTAAGGATATAGGGTATCTATAATAAGGTTGTAAGGAAGGTAGGTACTAAAATTAAGATACACATTCCAACTACTGTTGAGCGAGTGGGTATAGACAATATTAAAAGTCAACACAGTGGTTTTGTTTATTTATAGGCAGGTGTAAACTTTTGTTTTCTTGATGGAAATTTTTGGATTCAGTAGTAATGGAATAGTTTTTTATTTGTTAGTTGTTTATTTTGTGTGCTTTTATGATGATGAAATGCTTTAAAATACGTAGGTATGTATGTAGGTTGTCACCTTCTTTTATTTGACTAATGGCTAGGGCTAGAGGAATATGAAATAAAATTTTGGGGAAAATATTAAACAAATAATTTTTTTATGAAATCAAAAAAAAAAAAACCTATTCATAACGTTTTTTGGAAAAAAATGTTCTAAGCCATCTTATTTCTTTTGCTGTTTTCTATTTTATGAAATTTTCGACCAGTTTTTTCAAAGAAATGTTTTTTTTTGAAAAACTTTTCGAGAACATATTTTAAAAATTTGTTGAGTATGCCAATTTAAAGAAATCTATAGTTTATACTAGGAGCAAAAAAAAATAAAAATATCTATAGATTCGTTTTCAAAATATTCAAAAAACAAAATAAATTTAAAAAAAAAAATATTAATAATTAAAAAAAATGTTTTTGAAAATTTTAGTAAGTATAATTTTTTCAATCATAAAACACTACACATTTTGAAAATTTCATCAAAATCTGCCAATTGGTTAACGAGAAAGTCTGATTTCAAAAAAGTGGTCACATGGGAGGTACCGTTATAAAACTTTTTTCTGGAAAATGCATTACATTTAAAAGATATATTTTACATAGAAAACACCATTCAGAAAGTTTTATCAAAATCGTAGTAGCCGTTTTCGAGAAAAATAAGTCTTTCATTAAAAGTTATATGGCAGGTACCGTTAATCTTGTTGCTAGAATGCCAATTCAAAACTTTCGGGTGGAGTACTCTAAAAATACTATATACAAGTTTCAATCAAATCGGCTTAACCGTTTAGGCTGTAGGAATCGATACGGACAGACAGACAGACAGACTGACAGACAGACAGACAGACGGACGGAATTTCCGGACCCACTTTTTTTTGACTTCTCTATCATCGTAATGTCATGTTTGATTGTTAGATTTTTTTTACGAATGCATAACTTGCCTCATAGTCCCTATAAATCGCAAGTAAAAATCTGTGTACTTTTGGAGGTGTGGCTTATATTTTTGTGGGCTAAAAACGGTACCTCGGAAACTGGCTATCCGATTACAATCAAATTTGTTGTTCAGGAAAATGTAGGTAGCCTAAGTAATTTTTATTCAAAATATTTTTGAACATTGTTGTTAAAAAACCGTTATATTTAAAAACCGTTACTATGATTTTGAAAAAAATCTTGTAGGTGTGGAAAAAGATAGTTTTAATTTAATTAATTTTTTTTTAGATTTAGTTTACGGTCTACATGTTTCTGTTTTCATAAAATTTGAATAAACAGTTGGTAAGCATACCTACATTTTTGTGAGAATTATACCAATTTATAATGCCCAGTATGGCAACCATTTGAGAGCTTTAAACTGTAGATAGCTTATTGAAATTCCTAACAGCAGGAGTGAAAGGCAAATATCCTATCTTCCCTGTACTGAAAATACAGAGTATAAAAGAGGTTTTCTAAACAGATACTGTGAAAAAAAACTAAAAAAAACGTTTAAATGGCGTATACGGCATTTCAATAGAAGGGTGACGAACATTTTCTTCCACGTTGAAAGGGGAAGCATATGATGCAAACAATTTGAATCTTCGAGCAAAACTATTACAATATCATAATAATTGAACAATAACCTTTTCATATTAAAGGGATTGTGATATTATTTTTCTTAAATTTTTGTAAGTACCTACTTCCGGTTTAATGAGTAATTAATAATATATACAAATGTCTTCATTCGAAATTAATTATTTAGTTTAAAATTAAGTGTTCATCGATTTAATGTGTAATTTGATAAAATTAAGAGGTGCTCGAATTTCGAGAATGGGTGATTCTAGTTGTAATTACGTGTCGTAAACACGAGTCAGTTTTTGATGTTTGTGGTCGGTGTAATAAAAAAGATATCTGAATCTGAACATTTATCATAGAACTATGGGTTTGTTCTTCTGGAACTCCCAGAATTGTTATTCTCTGCATGTCGCGGATTGCTGCGGCATGTCCGAGTTTTTGTCAGCGCATGCATTGCATCATTTCAGCGCATTTTTTTTAATTTATCTCAAGTTACAGCCTAGTACAGCCAAGAAAAACATATCCTATATCAGCTTCTTTAGCGGCGATAGCTGATAAAGGTAGAACATTAGTTTTGGTTACTCCTGCTTGGCTCTTTTTGTGTAGAAAAGCTTGACCATCAAATAAATATAATCGACACAGGCTCATTATTTGATATTACATCGAATTATATTTGTTAGATCTAAAAAGTCTTTCCTACGTTTAAACAATGTTAAACGTTTTCTTTTAAAAAAGAAGCTTTTATTGCATGTCACTTTAGAACGACATTTTTTGTAAACAATTTTTCTTTTTTTTTTCGTTTCCGTTCAATAAACACAATACATTTATGTCCGTATAGAATAAATATAAGAAAAATCTATTTTAAAAAAGATTAGAAAAAATGCAAAAGCAAAGCGCAAAACCTTTCACAAGTTCTTACAATATCACTTAATTTTTGTGACAGCTAATCAATCATATTTTATAGTCACTTAACACTTGAAAAATCGCGTAAAGCAGATTTCGTATTTACAACCCATTTCTTTTGAAGTGATGAGTAATTTCAAGGCCCCCAATCAAATGATTTTAAAAAATGAAAAATAATCAAACCCTGTCAAGAAATGCCGACAATCGATATTCACTAATGAATACCATTTGACACACATCAATATGTCAGACCAGTGTCTGCTTGTCATTTATAATAATATGAAAAGTAAAATAAATTTTCTTTTTAGATCGTGCGGACAAAAATCGAAAAATTATAGAAATCAATTTGATAAGAAACTGAAATGTTTTTACTGGTTCAAAATTAATGGATAGAATTATAACGATTTTTCTTTAAACTGCAAATGGCTTGAACAACCTCTTGCGGTACAAGTACGATAGTGACATCGTAAGGCAATTAGTTTATTTTGTTTGCAACTGATAGGAATAATAAATCATCGCGATCTTGGTGGATATAGAGTCATGCCACAGCCCCACAGGGCTTCTGTGGTTATGGGTCCTTTTTTAAGAATTTTATTCACTTATCTTGTTTTTTGTTGTTGAGCTTGAGCTAAAAAATGCTGTTTCCTCCTCAGTGATGAATCGTGTGTTGTGTTATTTATGATTTAAACATTTATATTTTCTTTGTATTTTCATTTTCAAATTTGCCTGTCATCGAATGAGAAGTGTGTTTACTGGTACTAGTTGCCTCACTTTCTATCTATAGAACTGTGACAGGCATTATGGTGGGGCAGAAGGGGTGTCTTTTGTATGCCAGCATGTCCAAATGTGATTTATTACAATTTGATAACCCCCAGCAATAATTACTGATATAATTTATGACTTTCAGTTTTTATATTTATTATTCTACTTTAAAGCGGATAGATTTATGAGGGGATCCATAAACAAATACATACTGAGAAATATCACTAGAGTTTCTGCCCCATGGTTTTTATATCGTGCATGAGGTTGCGAATTGGAAAATAAATCTTTCATGAGTGTGTGTCTTCAACTAAGGTGAACACGTAGATACATTTTATGTACATTATGTTCTTTGTCACTCGTTTAAGAAGTCATGATGATGAGGTTAAACAACTTAATTTGTAACTTTACAAGTACTTGCGTTTTCGTTTGCTGAGTTCAACTCGGCTAACTCTATAGGTTGAGCCTTAGGACGAAGCAGAGAAGTGGAAGAGTTTTGGTACCTGTCGAGATCATAAGAATCGCGCTATAGTCTGTGCTCAACCATTGTTTATATACCTAATAAGTTCTCTTTAGTACTCTCATGGATGTCATTTGGCTTCTGGCCATCTTCACGGCTGTGGAGTAACGAACTGTTAATTAATAGTGGAGATGAGAACATTTACCGACATTTAATACACTTTTGTGCTTTGTTCTTATTCTATATTCACACCAATTGTCAATATCAGCGCCACTCATTGCGGCTTGTGCAGCAAATAAAAAATGCTGCTTCATGAGAATACAAAAATGTATTTCTTAAATGTCGAAAAAAAGATTATACCTACTCGTAACACGATTTATGCTTTCTTTTATATTATAAAAATTTGAGGCTCTTTCTTTTTTTCATTTTTTATCTCAACTGTACAATTGGTCAATTTAGAGCATAAGAGGAGCAGGTAAGAATATATTTATTTCTATCATCATTTTCGGTGCAACAACCGGGAACCGGTCCGGGCCTCCTTCTTCCATGGGATGTATGGATTGCTAGCCGACGCCATCCAATTGGGCACCCCAAGGCTTCGGGCGTCCTGGTCTACGCCATCCTTCCAACGCAGGCAAGGTCTGCCACGTTGTCTTCTACCATAACAAAAAAAACTGTAAAAGACTTTCCGAGCTGGTTGTTCTTCGCTCATTCGAGCTAGGTGCCCAGCTCACCGGAGTCTACAGAACTTTCGTACGTTACATGAGAAAAAATTCGATAATGGTACAGTTTAGAGGACTCCCCTTTGATCACCTTGAATTTGAAATATGTTGTACAGTTCGTAATTCTGAATAAGAATATATATATATAGGTATATGTGGGACACGGAAACGTAAAATTCACAGTTTGCCCGGGGACCACCGCGAGGAGGTTAATCAAGAACTTCGGCGTGACGCCGCAGGTCCCCAACCAGATATTTTGCTTCATGGAAAAAACTGCCAGAGTTTATAGTCCTGTCAAAATAGACATTCAAGGTTACATAAATTTGCATAGAGCTAAAAATTAGCACGAATGTTTGGAAAACTATTCTAAATAAATTGTGAAAAGTCCCCATCGATCCCGCATTTGCAAGCAAAACGTTTAGTTTTATTGTTAAAAATAGCCGAGACGTAAATGTTGATCATGTAATTACCTATAATAAAACCCTTAATTTTTTTTCCTAAGATTCACCATTTCTGAGAAAAATCGATTCTAAAATGTACTTATATATATGAGGTAGTGCACTAGACGCGGTTTTTCGCAGTTGGCCTACTCCACGATCTTGTCCTTTAAAAAAACAGTTCTTACCCTACAAAAGGCCGACAAGTTGTAAATTTGTTGATATAGTGTTTGGGATGCCCGGTATATACCGAACTAATATTTCACAACCACGTCCCCTCCGCCCTCTACGCCCCTTCACAATCAGGTAATATTACGGAAAATCGGAATTTTTTTCACTCTCCTCAATTGCTATAACTCTTTTAATGGTGCATTGTATTGTAACCTAAAATTGACTCCATATGGTGTATAAAGTTGTTTGTACAATGTTTGTACAACCAATAGCAACAAAGCTATGAAGCAGACAAAAATGGCAAAATTTGGGTACTTCTGTAAGTTTTGACTTTCTTTTATACTTTTAAGGCATTATAACTTGGTAACGCTTGGATTGAACTCAAAAGTCCTCATAATCGATATCTTGTTGTAAATTTAATTACCTACATAAATATATAACCTGATTTAAACCGTTTTAAAAACTGTAAGGACGTAGCTAAAATAAAAAAAAAACTTTGTGTTGACTTTTCAGTACTGAAAGAATGTTTAACATTCGAATTTTGGGAGCCGGTTTATTTAGAAACCAACCCTTCTATTGCTTTTGAGGCTTTTTTTTTTAAAAAATCTAACTCATATAAATTCTTGTATATTCCAAACAAAATTAATTGCATGACTGGATCGCACGTACTTGCTCATATGTGCGGTCACATTGTAGAATAAAATTTGATAAAATTTAAGTTAACATCAAAGAATTTATTCGATTTTTGTGACTTTTGATTGTTCGCATAAAATAAATAATAAATAAATTTATTGGCGCGACAGTTCCTTAAGGAGCCAAGGCCTAGTGACTTCTTATACTCTCAACCATTCCTCTGTGTGTGTTGTTAATTTGCAAGAATGGAAGGGACCTACAGTTTACCACCGAGTCCGAACGGCTACATGAGATGCACTTTTTCGAGACAAATTTTACTCTTGGAGGTTTTGTCAGTTCCTCGCAAGAGGCAGTACCCCGGAAAAAAAAGCTGGATTCGAACCCACGCTCATTCGCTTAGCAGTCCGACACACTAAGCACTAAGCCACGGGGCACTACGAATAAAATGCGTTAAATTATATTGAGTGAAATAATTTAAACGCCATTTTAAGGTACATTTAACAATAATTTACTTTTTGATATAAAATTAATTAAAATAGGTTCCTTAATTTTTGTGGATTGATAAACTCATGTGGGGGTAGTCATGGAATTTATTTAGGATATTATGTACCTACCTATAATAAGGTTGGAAGGAAGGTAGGTACTAAAATTAAGATACCTATTCTAACCACTACTGTGAAGCCGAAGCGAGTGGGTATAGACAATGTTAAAACTTAACACAGTTGTTGTTTGTATGCAGGTGTACAATTTTATTTGCTTGATTGAAATTTTTGCATTCTGTAGGTTTATTATTTGTTAGTTGTTTTTGCGTGTTTATGTATCATAGGCGTCCTTATTATTTATTCTGTATGCCGTATGCTGTTATAATCATGAAATGCTTTAAAATAAATAACGATACATAAATAATAATAAAAATAACGAAGTTTTTTAAAAAAATATTAAAAATTAAAAAAAAATTGTTTTTGAAAATGTTAATAAGCAATTATTTAAATAATAAAACACTACATATTTTGAAAATTTAATCAAAATCCGTCAATTGGTTAACGAGAAAGTCTGATTAAAAAAAAAACCATCCGGGAGGTATCGTTACAAAACTTTTTCTGAAAAATCCAATAGCTAGATGCCAATTTGAAAAAATCGTCCCAACTGTTTAGGCTGTAGGAATCGATACATAGACACACAGACAGACGGACAGAATTTTCTGACCCACTTTTTTCGACTTCCCTATTATCGTAATGTCATGTTTGATTCTTAGAATTTAATTTTACGAATGCATAACTTGCCTTATAGTCTCTATAAATCGCAAGTAAATATCGGGTAAAATGAAACATCTTAAACCTTGGATAACTGGTAATCTCCTAAACAAGATTAGAAAAAAAAGAAGAAGTTTAGCTTTAACTGCAAAAAACATCCTTATAATATAACACTTAAAAGCACTACGACATTATGTGCAAAAAAATAAAAAAATAAATCGAAGATATTCGCAATAACTACTACTTATGCTGATTTGTTCGCTAGAGCTGAGGGGAATGTGCGAGAAGAATGGGGAGTTGTTGACAACATTTTGGGAAAGATGAAAATCGTGTTGAAGTTCAAAACATTGAAATTGACGAAATTATAGAATCTGACTCAGGTAGGATTTCAAATAAATTCAACGAGTATTTCACTGAAATTTCAGACAAAATTGAAGCCGATGTTTGAACCATGAACCAACTGTAATTGCTCCATTGATTCAGATATTCTTCGAAAATATGCAACCAAACAGCTTTGTTTTTAATTCAATAACATAGTATACTTCTCATACAAAGTTATTATGTCGCTTAAAAATAAAAATTCTTGCACTAGTGATCGTATATCAAGTGTACTACTAAAAAATATTGCCTTGTATGTCGTGGATGTATTGACCTACTTCTTTAACAGTAGTGTTGAAAAGGGTTGTTTTCCCGATCATCTGAAATGTGCTGAAGTTATTCCTCTCTTTAAAAAAGGAAGGAATACGCATACAGCTCCATATATTTTCAATAAATTACCCTTAATAATACGGCAAAAAGTTTCTTATTCAAATTTAAAAAAAAAAAATGTCAAAGAATTGTCATTCACCATTAGCTGCTATGAGAATAGGTTTTTAATTATTTTTTTAGATTTCGTTCCCTATTTTCATCACATAAAATGTATAGAAACAAAAATGTTTTTTCATATTTACAAATTGTTAAGTTTTATGACGATATATCTTGATCTTATTTCTTAATTTACTCTAAATAATAATATATCTTGCTGATCTGTTTTATTTAAATTAATATTGAATTAACACAAAATATATCAATATAATGTAAAAATTTTGATTTGTCATTCACCACTTACTTCTAAAGTAAATGAATGAAAACTATTATTCTTCTTTTTAAAAATTGTTAAATAGCTTATATATGTAACTTGAAATGAATAAAAAATAAATATCTACAGATTTATGTAGATATTTATTTTTTATTCATTTCATCTATCTGTAGGCAGTATACAAAACTTAACCAACAAGTTTCTCCAGCCAGCTCGGTCTCTACCTAGCTGCTTTCAGTTATGCACGTGAAGTCGGTCGAGATCCCTTTTCAATTCCGTGCGCCACCTTAGATTTTCGAGCCGAATTGATGTCTATCCGCGAGAAAAATGTTGAAACCATTGTACAAGTCTCTCTAAAATCATTGAAATCAACCGTAAAGTCCAACAGCAAAGATTAAGCTACACCTTATACCTAGTGAGATGTCACCGCTGCAAGGTGTACTTGGAAACGAGCAATGAAAAAAGCTTAAGATTTAAGTACAATTAAAAAAAGAAAATTTTTCATGTGTGTTTTTTTTATTTATATATTTTATATTATACCTATGTATATACTATATTATTAAAAAAATTACCTTATAAATTAAATGTTTATTTTAAAACAACTTAACGGACTTAGCGCGAAGTTGTTTTAAAATAAAATATGTGTGAGGTGTGTCTTCACCAAATGAACATTTGTTTAAAAAACATTTCTGAAATGTTCCCATTTGTTTAAAAAATATTTCAGAAATATTTCTGAAATGTTTTTTTTTTTTTTGGTTTGGACGCTTTTAGAAACATTTCTGAAATGTTTATTTGTTTCCCATTTTATGTAGGTATCCAGTTTTGTACTTCAAGATGGATTACAAAAAAAGTAAAATAATAGCGTCGCGTTTGTGAAACTAGACTAAAATGCTTGAAAAATAAGGTTTTCCGTTCAGAAGGGGAAACAGAGAAACATTTCAGAAATGTTTCGCTAAGCGTCCATACCTAAGTAAACAATTCAGAAACATTAAAAAAAAAAAACATTTCAGAAACAAAGAAACATTTCTAAAATGTTTTTAAACACACACCTTATCAACACTTCAAATCGTGTTATTCTTTTCTTACACATAAATTACTTGTTCTGTCGACACATAAGAGCATGTACCTGAATAAGGTACATATTGGCTTATAAAAATTCTACCATACAACTTAATAAATTAATTTATTACAAGAAAACATTCCTAAGAACAATATTTTAAATTATGAGTAACTGGAAATAATTTATAAAAATATATAATCGTAAGCCATACCATATATTCCGACGCAGAAATAATATGTATTGTATATTCATAAAGATTTGAAAGGTTTTTATGAATGTCTCTTTTATTGTTCGCATATAGTTTTATCTTTTATATTATTTATTTTTGATAACATGTCTAGCAACGCAACACTGTTCCTAAAAGAAATTTACTACACAAATTTGTGCAAGATGTTATATTTGTGATTTCTTAAGGGATTGCAGTATAAACTTAAATAAATTTTCTCAGCTGGGTCACCAATACTTGCTCATTAGGTGCAGATGGAAGTTTTATTAAAATAGATTAGACAGCACGAAATTTTTGAAGTTTGCACTAGTTGTTCGACTGTATCTATCAGTGTGTAATCACCCACCAGCACTTGGTAACCTGATCGACTTTTTCCCTCCGATCCACGGGGTATACTAAACCACCTGTCAACAGGTTTATGCCTAACATATTAGAACAACGATATATCCGATCAAGCTTTGACAAAAACGAAAATATAAACGATATTTACAAAATTAGGACAATCATGAATGAACAACTTCATTAAAATTGAACCATTGCGGCGAAACTCACGACGGATTCCAGAATGCAAACGCTGTCAGGGTAACCAAAAATCACACGCAAGCGTACTGTCGGAAGTATCCACGTTGCGTCAAATGTGCAGGTAATGATTCCTCGAAAGATTGTCATCTTGACAAGCAGTCTCCAGCTATATGCGTATATTGTAAAGGTTATCATGCGGCAAATTATCGCGGCTGTGAAGTTGCAAAAGAATTATAAATAAATTGCACGACTGGATCGCACGTACTTGCTCATATGTGCGGTCACATCGTCGAATAAAATTTTAAAATAAGTAACATTAACGTAGAAATATAACACCATCTGAACCAAAAAAAAAGTGTCAAAACCACAACACTTAACGGTTCTTAGTTAAAATGGAGTACGCCATCACACGTCTTGTATAATAACGAACTTATGAAAAAAGTATTTCGAAAATTTAGTACGGGTTTTGATAAAATCCTGTTTTTTAATTTTAGTTTTTTGAAAAAAACCTTTTATTTTAAATTTTGGTATGCAGTTTCTTAGAGCTTATTAATATACAAAATAACATTTAATTTAATTTAATTTAGAGCTTATTAATAAACAAAAAAATTCTCAAAAATGTTCATCAAAATCGTTGGAGCCGTTTTCGAGAAAAATAAGATTTTCCTAAACTTTCATATGGTACCGTTATTTTTAGTCCTACAAATTAAATTTCAATTTTCCCTCTAGAATACCAACAGAATCACACACACCAAGTTTGAAGGTAATCGCTTAAGCCGTTTAAGCATACTGACAGACAGACAGACAGACATTTTTTCCCGATCACTTTTTTAGACCTTTCTATGATCGTAATGTCATGTTTGATTTTTATCTTAATTTTTTTAATATTCACGACTCCTAAACTTGCCTTATAGTCCCTATAATCGCAAGTAAAAAGGCGTGATACACAAAAGAGGAATGTAAGTCCGAATCTTATAAATATGCCAAAGCCAGATATTTAAAAGAAAAGTGAAAAAATTAGATCGTAGACAAAGGTTTAAACCAAAAGCCTAAAGCGAAGGAGACGAAATCTATAAAAGAGAAGTCAAAAAAGTCAGTAGTAAGTAAGTAATACTTTATTAAGATTTTTTTAAATTTCCAATTACGTTTTCCCTAACAATGTATGTTAATAACTTAAAAATAAAATATTTGCCGACTTAGAATTGGTCTGGTTAAACAAACTTTAATCAAACATTAATTTGTAAGTTAACAAAATGCTTTTTTTTTAGTAACGGGTGATTTTTTTGAGGTTAGGATTTTCATGCATTAGTATTTGACAGATCACGCGAGATTTCAGACATGGTGTCAAAGAGAAAGATGCTCAGTGCTTTGACATTTCATCATGAATAGACTTACTAACGAGCAACGCTTGCAAATCATTGAATTTTATTACCAAAATCAGTGTTCGGTTCATTCACCGTAACGTTGCGTCCAACAGCATCTTTGAAAAAATACGGTCCAATGATTCCACCAGCGTACAAACCACACCAAACAGTGCATTTTTCGGAATGCATGGGCAATTCTTGAACGGCTTCTGGTTGTTCTTCACTCCCAATGCGGCAATTTTGCTTATTTACGTAGCCATTCAACCAGAAATGAGCCTCATCGCTGAACAAAATTTGTCGATAAAAAAGCGGATTTTCTGCCAACTTTTCTAGGGCACTGATTTTTGTAATAAAATTCAATAATTTGCAAGCGTTGCTCGTTAGTAAGTCTATTCATGATAAAATGTCAAAGCATACTGAGCATCTTTCTCTTTGACACCATGTCTGAAATCCCGCGTGATCTGTCAAATACTAATGCATGAAAATCCTAACCTCAAAAAAATCACCCGTTATAATTAAGAAGCTAAAAATAAATGAAAATTCCCATGCCTAAGTGCTGTCACAAAACAGGGATGGGAATGCTAGGTCCAAAAAAACGAAGAAGATTTGCAAAATATGTAGCAGATAATCAAAAGGAAAATAAAAAAAAAGTAATTTATTTTTATGTTATTTCGTTCATCGTTTTCTGGATCCCAATAACAGTGCTTCCTATCACATCCAAGTATATCTTAAATCTACTAAACAAAACATGGTAATACAAAAAACATTTTTTGTTTTAAATCGGCCAAGCTATTTAAATACCTGTGTATAGGTAATATTGTTGAGATCGAAATTATAAAGATATACAGCGAAGGCTTCATTTTCGTATATATATTACCACCAGAGCGCCACCTTTCGGGTAAACATTTTTCCAAATCGTTCTAAAAGTAAGAAATTTCGTAAAGTACCCAGCTCCAACTAAGGGGTAATTAAATTAGCCTAAGTTACTGCTTAATAGGTCCTGTGATTCCTGAGATTAGCTGGAACAAACATCCAGAGGCAAAAAGTGACATGTCAAATATGATTCATTTAAATGAAGTAAACCTTCAGATATGAATTCATGTACGATCCAATTCCTATCAAATCTCGTGGCCTTCATTTGGGAACTTTTTAAGTGATACATACATGAATAGAGAGACCTTCACCAAAATGAATGTATTTAAGCGCTTACGTATTGATTTTGGTGAACAATTCACTAACATTTCTTGAATCAATAAAATGAGTCAAATATGATTCATTAAAATGAAGGTATATAAGCATTTAATTATTTAATTAGTTGAACATTGATTGAATCATTTCTAAATCATAATATAGGTTCAAAAATGATATCAAAATAAATTGCACGACTGAATCGCACGTACTTTCTCTTATGTGCGGTCACAGCGACGAATAAAATTTTAAAAATATTAAGGGAATCTAAGTTTTTATTCGATTTTTTTACTTTTGATCGTTTGAAAAAAGAACGTAAAATAGTTTTCAGTGGAAAAAATTAAACGCCATTTTATTAGCTTGAAAAATATAAAAGTGTGATTTTTTTCAAAATCGTAGAAAAGGTTTTTAAATAAAACGGTTTTTATTTAACTACTTTTTTTAAAAATTAAAAAAAAATATTTTAAGAATGCAAAATTAAGCACACAAATAACCTACATCTATAAATAAAATACAACAAAAATTCACTTACGCGTTTTCAAAATATCGATTTTGCAAAAAAAAAATTAAAAAATTATAAAAAATACAATTTTTTTTCGAAAATATTTTATATAATAATTACTAAGGCTGCCTATATCTTCCGGAATATTAATTTTGGTTGTAATCGGTTAACCAGTTCTCGAGGAAGTCGAAGAATAAAAAGAATACAAAAAACAGTCCTATGGCGGGTACCGTCCACCATCTAAATTTTTTTTATCAAAACATAAACCATACTTACAAAAGTACACAGATTTTTTTTTATAAAAATTCTTCGAGCCGTTTTTGAGATAAAAAAAAAAGTTTTTACTTAACGGTTATATGACACGTACCGTTTATATTTGAGCTTTAAAAAAATTGAAAAATTCCCATGTAGAATGTCGAAATAACCCTTTATACTAAATTTGAAGATAATTGACCAAACCGTTTATGCTGTAGTCCAAAATACTTACGAAAAAACAGACTTTAATTCAGAATTTTGCCAGTAACTCAAATATGGTTCTCTATTATCGTAATGCTATCTATGTTTGATTGTTATTTCAATTTTTTTATTCTGCACGAATGCATAGCTTGCATTATAGTATTAACCTATAATCGCAAGTAACAAGGAGTAAAGTGAATATACAACAATTATTAACTTGTGGGATTTATTTCAATTTTTTTTTATTTCAAATAGTTTATGTGTTTGGGTTTGAGTCGCTCGTTGGCGTATTGAAAATGTCTCATCGCTGTTTGGTCGAAAAAATCCTCCGAATAATTATTGTAATTAGCATCAAATTAAAAAAAATGCTCAACTTAGTTAATGTGAACTTATTATTTTTTTTATTACTCATTTCGTAGGCCAACTATTGTTATAAATACACGGGCAGATCTTTTGGTCTTAGTGCCACTCCAGGAAAATTCCTTGGCAACTTTATATTTGTGATATTCAGTAAGAATATTGTTTTATTAAAATGATAACCTTTAGGGGCATATTGATTATCCAAATCAAGTAACGCTCGAGAAGGTGCTGCATAGGCTGCAGCGGGTTGAATTGCATTTGATATAATATTTGGAAATATTTTTTCTGTTAATTTTACTGGACACCGCCTTTAAAGAAATATTGTCGAAATATTTTTTTATAAATCTTTTTTTTTACAGAAATTACCTGGTCTTATCAGTAGGAATTTATGATACATACATATGTGAATTCGTCTTCCGACTCTGAGATGGTATCTATTTCCGTGTTTTGTCTTTCAGTGTTTTCTTTTTCAGACTCATACATTTTGTTTGCTTTCTAAAGAAAGTTCTTTAAGATCAAGTTCAATTATTATATACATTTTTATTTATATTTTAGAATCTGTTACATGTGTATTAAGGGAGAAAAACAGAAAGATTGATCATTTTCTTATTTAAATGAAACAACTTTAATAACGCACCCATTCACGTCAAACAAATAAATCGAACTGACGCATATTCTTTGGTTATTATGATTTCTTTCTACGAAGGTCCCGTTATTACAAAATTACAATCCTTTTACAGGTCCCGTTATCAGTATCCTCTTTTGCAATTTATTCTGAAAAAGTAGCAAGATTTTTGTTTAGATAGCTTGCTTACAATCATTTTTGTTCATTTATGTGGTTGAAAATCCAATGTTGATATTCGTTTTAATTAGAAAACAGATTTGATTCACTTAAATGAATGTTTAATGAATACATGTTCTTCATTTTTTACTGAACATACAGTGAAACTTCATTTTTACTGAATAAAATGTTTGCACACACTAGCACAATGATAAAATTTATTGCAAAAAATATACTTATAAAAAGAAATTCTTGTTGATTCAATAATCAAGTCAGTACACAAACATTTTTAATAAGTTTATCATTTTAATAATAAAAAGTGATAAGGTTTTCTTATTGTTCATCAAACTCTCAGAAACGCTATGGAAAAACAACGGGGTTTATTGCCTATATATTTATAAGAAAAAAACTTTTTAATTTAAGGCGATTTCCTTATTAACCTTTATAGAAAAAGAAATTAATAATACTTTCTTGTTAAAACTGATAAGTAATAAGATTTTCACATTATTTATATTATTTAATATGATTTTCAATTTGGGAAGAGAAGTGAAACTTTTAAAAACTTCAATAAGATTTTTTTCATAGAATCAATAAGACTTGAAAATATCACATTGTTCAATGCTTTTAATAAGATTTCCAAGTAAAGTAGCTTAATCTTGTTGTTGAATGAACCCGATGATACTCATTAGACCTTTGAAAAGTTTTGAGTTCGTAATGTCACATTTTTAGAATTTTCCGATCCTGTAAGAAAGCAAAAATAAACAAAAAAGCTCCCGGTTAGGACTTGATAAATGCACGTACTCTTATAGAGTTCCTGAGAAAATAAATTACTAAAATCAAACATCTGATTAATGTTATGCTTAAGCTTGCATACGTTTCACTCCAATCCAAGGTGGCAGAAGTTATTGTGTCCCAAAACCAGGCAAAACTCTTAACGAAAACAAGTCTTACAGACCAATATCGTTATTACCAATAATCTCTAAAATCTTCGAGAAATTATTTCTTAAGCACCTACTTCCAATTGTAGAAGAGAAACGGCTTATTTCTGAACACCAATTTGGTCTAAGAAATAACCACTCAACAATATTGATCAAGTATACAGAATAACAAATGAAACTGAAAAAATCCTAGAGAGTAGAAAGAGTTAGAAGAAGTAAAAGAAGCAAAGTACCTAGGCTGAGTTTTACTGCTAAGCTTAAATAATGGAAGACCGAAAACGCGCGTTAAAAAAAGAAACGAGAAAAACTCGATATTAAACTACGAGAACTAAATCGTTTTATTGGAAAATACCCCAATCTAAGTACGTATAACAAACTGCTTATATACAGGCAAGTGCTTAAGCCTGTGTGGACTTAAGGAATACAACTTTGGGGTATTGCCAAACTAAGCCATATACAAAAACTGCAAACATTTTAAAACAAAGCCCGCAGAGCTATTGTTGATGCTCCATGATACATACGAAACAGCGATTTACCCCAGAGACCTGTGTGTATAAACTGTCAACGAAGAAATTTAAACATTTGCCATTCTTGCCTTGCCCTTGAAGAAAAAATCTTGTACGCCGACTTCGAAGAACGACACGGTTCGACCTAGCATAGCGTAGCAAGACATAACCGTGTGATAATGCGTTATTGCAGATCCCCTCGATGGAGAACTCCCTGCCAAACGTGATTAATAAAAATGAAGATTAAACTACTAGATAAGGCAACTTAGTTGTAGTCGAATGAACAACTAAATCTTACAATACCATAGGTACTGGTCTATGGGGTCTATGAAGATTTTTTCATTTCTCGCCGTAGAAAAAAAACTTCTGCTCCTCGAAATCATTAGGTTTGCCATAAAAAATTAAATCGACAAATTTATAAAGGTCGCGTCGTTCAAGACCCTGCCTGGAAAAATATTGTGCAAAAAGCAGACATCTATATGCATTCGTGCAGATTAAAAATTTTGAGATAACAATCGAACATGACATTACGATGATAGAGACACATTTTTGAGGTACTGGCAAAATTCTGTCCGTCTGTCTGTCTGTCTATCTATCTGTCTGTCTGTCTGTACGGATGTATTTTGGACTGTAGCCTAAACGGTTACGCCAGTCGTCCATGACAATCAAACACGACATTACGATTTAGAACTTAAGGTTATTTTGACATTCTAGAGAGGAGTTTCTTCAATTAGCTCAATTTTAGCTCAAAAATTAACGGTACCTGTCGTATAACCGTTATGGAAAATCTTATTTTTCTTGAAAAATCAGTATTTTGAAATCGGGTACGTGATTTTTTTTTAAATTTTGTTTCTACATGTATGTTATTTTGTATACATATGTATGTATGTATGTATATTTGATGAATCGGAAGGATGACAGTGAAACAGTTTTCATTTGAATTGGCAATGATTTCTTAGCTTATGGGAATCTGTTGTAAAGAATTTCACGCGACGGAACCCGAGAAATGTCGATGAATGAAGAGAATATCTGCAATTTATTTAAATTCTTTCAGAATATACAGGTTTATAATTTGAAGGCGATTTTGACATGGAGACAGAATAAATGGATCATTACAGGACCGCGAAGGGCAAGGCATGGAAGTGTTATACTTTCTGCTGATATGGGAACAACAATTCAAGTAACGAGGGTACAAAGGTTATTTAGAACGATCGAGTGACATAGAGGCCGGAGAATTCTTTGCACCAGCGATTAATAAAGCCAAGTGCGGAGTTGGCCTTAAATATTATATTATCGATACGTGCCAAGAAGTTGAACTTGGGGTCACATAATATGCCGAATTCGCGATTCGAATCCACATTAGATATTGGTTGATTATGGAAAAGGTAGATACGGGGAGAAGATTTGAAACGCTTACGTGAAAAAGTGATTGGTTGACATTTGGCAATGTTTAGCACTAAGGAGCTTAGAGGTATAACAGACTGAGAAACTATCGTGTTATAACTAAATATGAGAAGAATCAAGTGTCGAAGAAATTGCCTTATAAAAATTGGTAGTATCACCGTAGGGATGTGGGAATGTTTGATGACAATTTCAATATCGTTAATAATAATGATAAAGAGGAGAAAACCTAGATGGATGCCAAAATGGATTAAGGAGAATTTTAAAATGGATTTCCTGGATAAAAAAGAAATCCCTTTTATGAGAATAGGTTCAAACCCGAGGAAGGATACTGTAAAAATAAAATAACTGTTCCTGATTATTGAAAATTCAAAATTAAAGAAAATAAAAAAAATGGATACTACTGAAATTGAAAAAATGTGATTTTATGCGCCACGGAATTTAAATGTTGTAACTGATTTTGCAGTTATCAAAATATCGTTGCAGAAACATCGATCTTCAAACATCGATGTTGAAAGAATTACGACCGGTAATCCACTTGCCTGAAGCGCCCTATGATTCTAATAACGTGGATATACCCGTCTCTCCGTTGTCATTTTTTGTTTCTGTTTTTTTATTATTAAAGCTATTACAACGATGGCTCTTTTAAGCAAAAAAAATAATGTAAACAATAATAAATAATGGCAAAATATTACTTATAATGGTGAAAAATTAAAAAAGGGTACAAATTGCAAAGAGATTAGAAAAGAAAGAGTACGAAAGAGGACTTCTCTTCTTTAAAGAGGACGTCTAGTAAGCCTTCAGAGTAATGGTTAATGCATCTTGGAACATACGACACTGTGATTTACACAGACATACGTGTACCTAGAGAAAATATAGAGTAAGAAAAAAGTGATTTTTCATAAAGTTTAAAACACATTTACAAGGTTATTGCAATTGATCCATTAAATAGGTTTACTTGCCGAGATAAACCATTTGACGAATAATAATCCTGAATTAAAGCAAATTAAATGAAATCAAATCTAAAGTGCACATGCACATAACTAATCATCGGCATCAAATTTTTTCCATCAGGTATAGCTTGACCTTCATTTTAAACAATGGTTTGCAGCTAATTAGCTTATAAGCCTCATGGGGTAAGGAATTTTACAGCTGAATTGCATAGAAAAAGAATTGTAGCTCAGAGACAAAGAAATTATATCAAATAGGTACGAGATCCAGAGTTCTAGTTGAACGTATAAAACAGATTCTATTGTACAGGTAGTTCGGTTGACGCATTTCGAGCACATTATGAAGTAGGCTTAATGTTTTCAGCTTAAAAAGATCTTCAAGACTAATACCACAAATAGATTTTGAGAAAGAAGAGGTGTGTTCATATCGTATGAGTCCGAAAATATAGATGCTGTTGTATGCCACGTTAAGTTTTCATTCATGCTCATAGTCACAGTTGCTAAAAATCTCACACCCAAACAACATAATTGGAATAAGTAGAGTTTTGGCCAGAATTAATCTTGTTTTAAATGGCGTTACTTTTTGCTTAGTCAATAGCATGTGAAGACCTCCATAAATCCTACCCACTGCTAATCTGATAGGGTTATTCCAGGTCAACATTTTGTTAAAAGTTATACCTAAGTTGTTTGCGGAATCAAATAATTCGATACTTCTATTATCGAGAAATACCTTAGGAAAGTATGAAGTATCAACCTTTTCAATGGAAATAACCAAACATTTAGATTGAGAAGGATTTAAACAGAGCCCATTCATTCGGGACCAGCATAAGATCATCTATAGATCTTCATTCATTTCCTGAACATCATTTTTTACAACACCAAAGAGAAAATTCTTCCGTCCAAGGCACTATCGAGAAAGCATAACTTTTCTGACACGGCTTCTTGCACATATACTACAAACGACGGGGAACGAATTTTATGCTTATGTGTCAGTACTCCATGACAATAATGGTCTGTTGATATAAATAATCGCTGCCATATTAAATATAATTTTATTGATGAGCAACTCGACGGGATACAATCAACACTAGCAGAGGCATCCCGATTGGACATTCCTTTTAAAAGCGGTTTATTGGCCGCATTATATATGTTCTACTGATAATTAAGTCATAAATTAGATTCAGGATGACAGCAGCAAGCAGGTAGGTATATTAAAAAGGTAAGCATCGCGTTTTTATGTCGCTTGCCAGCGGCTAGGATATCTTGAAATTGACGTTGTGGCATGTCGAGGTAACTCAACTTTAATTAATTGAATATCAAAAAATACTTAAAGGATTCATTTGGGGTTTCCAATAAAAGAACTCTTTATAGCTTTGTACGAGTGTAAGAAAAATCCGCAACCGACTGTACTGTACATACCTTACCTATGCTTTATTTGTTAATTCTCTTTCATCTATAATAGACATGATTTAGAAAATTTTATCTTTAATCGCCCAAAATAAGGCTATAAGATATATATAACCAAAAAATTCACCATAGTTCGCCCAAAGGATTTGTAATATCACTTAAAAACGCCATATCAATTTTCATTTTGAATTTCAATTTTCATTTGTCAGTTGTCGCACATCTAATCCCCCTCTCTAATCAAATCATGCATCTACATACCCTTGCACTGTTCCATGTCATATCTAACAAAACATGCTTTCCATTTCAACAACTGTCATGATTCATATTTATTTTGTCGTTTCTGCCCGCATGTACAAATTTACACTCCGACAAATGCGTCAAAACGCATTAACATCGTCATAGAGGCCAATTATTCAATACAAAATACTCGTGTTTTGTAAAGTGTCACATTAAATATACTCACGTAATATTTATGCCACATACAACACACTACAAAAATACCGACTTTGGCCAGCGAAGCATTCAGAAAGGAAGCGAGAAAAACATCAAGAAAAGCGCTCGGTCGAGAAATCATACATCGACCCACTTCTAATCGGGTTGGAAGATTGGGACCGGAGAAAGTACTCAAATGACCGTTGGTTGGTGCGTATATGTTGCACTCCCCAATCTCTCCAGAGACGTCAAAATAATTTCGGTCAAATTTTTCTACCAATGGATTTTTGTTCAGTGAATCCACTTGGAGAAGTACACGTTTATGTTTTGTGCTTGTTCCTTGAAGCCCTCGAGCGCAATTTGACACCATGAAGGATACTTGTTCAATAAGGACGTCGCAGATGGCAAGTCAATGGAAATTACTCAGGCTGTAAGGGACAGAGATCAAAAATTCTCATGTCAGTTATGTCATATCGTGTTAATCAAACAGAATTAGCTTGAACCTTGTGCACTCGTCTGTGTACAGGGTACAGGGTTCAGTTGATCTTTTTTATGTTCCATATGCCGTCCTTTGTTTAATAACAAGGGTCGATTTTCTTGCCATAAAAAAGAATCAAGTATGTAATTGAAGATTATTTACAGATTCAAATTAGCGGCTATGGCCATGGTGCACTTGTTTGAATCTGGCAACACTTATCAGTACTGCTTTCATCTTTTTAATCGTTGATATTACAACACCTCGGGGGTGCGACACGATGTTGGTTCTAAACAACTATGCATGAGCTTTAAGGAATCTCAAAAAGTATAATTTTTTTTTTTTAAATCGAAGGCAGGGGTTTTTAAACAACTTTTTTCAAATAGTTAACGAAAATAAATTGCATGACTGGGTCGCACGTACTTTCTTATATGTATGTGCGGTCACATCGTAGAATAAAATTTAAAAAAATGCACGACTGGGTAGCACGAACTTGTTTTTATGCTTCATAATTGCTTAGTAGCTGCATAGGATAGTACCTATCCTATATGTTTATTTAAATAAAAAAAATAGTTTTTTTTCGAAAATTCTTTCATTTTTTTAATAAGCTTAAGAGTTTTCTCGGAAAAACTAAGTATGCAAAAAAATTAAAAACTAAATTTCTATCGAGGAAAAAAATACTGAAAATCGTTCGACCAGTTTTTTCAGTCATTTTTTTGAAAAAAAAAATATTTTAAATTTTTTTAGTATGTCATTATGAGAAAATCTGTAAGTTTTCATCTGGGAAAGTTATTTCAAAAATAATTCAATCAACCCGTTTTCAAAATATTTAACAAATTTTAAAATTAAAAAAAATTGAATAAAAAGGTTTTAAAGATTTTGAATTGCAATATTAATTGAATAATAAATGACTTCCTGTGTGCAAAATTTCATTGAAATCGGGATAATGGTTTACGATAAAACCGCATTTGAAAAACAACTGGTTCTATGAGAGGTACCGTTATAAAACAAATTTCGAAAAATTCATTCTAACTGAAAGATGCAATGTTGTAAAAATATAGCACCCTGAAAGTTTTATTAAAATCTTTAGAGCCGTTTTCGAGAAAATCAAACTTTGTATTAAAGATTATATGGCAGGTACCGTTATTTTTTGACCTAATGCAAAAATGACAAACTTCCCCGAGATACTACCAAATAAATACTAAATACCAAGTTTGAAACAAATCGGATCATCTGGTTAGGCTGTAGGGGTGCGAACAGACAGACAGACGGACGGAATTTCCGGACCCACTTTTTTCGACTTCTCAGTCATCATAATGTCATGTTTGATTGTTAGAATTTCTTTGCACGAATCCATAACTTGCCTTATTGTATCTATAATCGCAAGTAAAAATAAACAATGCAACGTATTTAAACACATCAATTAGGACTCTAATGTAAGAACTTAATATAGGTAGACACATACACAAATTACTGAGGCAAAGTATGGCAAAGTATTAAAGAATGTATATCGGGTCCCTAGAATGGGTGAGGAAGTTGACCATATTTGCTATGGCATACGATATATTTCATATTTATAGTTTGAACTTATTATTTTTCATAAAATAACAACAATTCTCAAATTTTGAAGTTCGTAATGAAGATGGAATAATTTCCGAAACGCGTCGCGTTATTCATACAAAATATACAAAAAAGTTGTGAAAAATATTTATTTAATTAAATAAAATAAAGAAAAACACCTAAATAATTTTTTAGTTTTTTATTTATCGAATTGTCTCTATTGTTCTGAGCTCTTTATATTCATCTTCGCGTGCTCGCGTTCTATTAGACTGTTACATTGCTCGGTATGCAGCATTCTTACGTTCGGACGCTAGTAATACTAGCAATACTTCTTCGAGCAATCCGCCCACGAAACACCATACTATAAAGATAGTGATCCTAGTCGATGTTGGCACCTCCATACGTTCAACGTTCGTATCGTCATTAGGCTCGAATAGTGGCAACGATCTATCAACACGTGGTCAATGTGGTTACGCCTGACTCCATCAGGTGATACCCAGGTGGCTTTGTAGATATCTTTACGCAGGAGACTGGTACTCGGAACGACTAATTTCGTTGATGCTGCCATCTCTATGACTCGTCATTGTCATTAGTGTTCTCATTCAAACTATGGGATCCTATGTACTGCCTGAATATTGGCTGACTAGGAAGCCTACCCCGAGCATATGGTTTATTGGGTGGCCGCTGTAATATATGTCATATTCTTTTTTCTGCCAAACACCTGGCTTGAAGTGATGTTATGTCAGATTTATATCTGTCCAGGATATCAGTTAGCTGTTGTGCAGCACGAACTCTGTAGAGCGTTCTTATACGTTTCATGAGAAAATTCTTAAACCGTTTAGCCGAGTGAGCTTCCAACCTCTGACAAAATCAATATCCCGAAAATTTGCGTCCGTTTTCAGTTGTAAGTTGTAACGTTTTCCCGCCTTTCCCGCCGAATCCTACTTTTTCTGCAAATGCGCCACCACAATAGTAATTTTCATTTCATAAGGATTTAGTCACTCAATTTGATAAGAATCAGCAATAACTAAGTTTCCTACTATTTTAATTTTAGAACACTATATTATATTATTTTACTATTTTTAATTTTCTTTATACTATTGTATGAAAATCAACGAAAGAAGGGTAATTAAATCATATTACATCAACAGTTTTCTTTTAATTAAATTTAAAAATTGCATAAGGATGCTTGAGTGGGTTTCCTGACTTAAAATCCATTTTCGGGGTTCAGCCCCACTCATCTAACAGTACAGTCTGTATAAGGGCATGCTGTTCCTTGTTGCAACCCTTTATTTATAATGAACAGCTGGAAGCTCCGTCTTATCATGTTCGCTAGCATTTCAGCGCTAACTTGCGTCTTCCGCTTTAGTTGGTGCTGTCGAAAAGTCGGGTCATTGTGTCTCTTTTTGTTGCAACATATACAAGATTCGTTTAATTCGATTAGGTAGGGTTACTCCATTCAGTTTGCTTGGAGAAAGAGGCTTGTGGATTCAGCTGTTTTGAGTTCGCCCGATTTGAAATCATCTGTTTTAGGGTCTTAGGGTTTCGGTAAAAGAATCACTTTAAGCTGTTCTTTCTTTGTCTGCGGTTTTGTGTTTTGGGGCTTCCAGGCAATGTCACACCTGGTGAAAAAAACAAGGAAAACTAATTGTTGCATATATGTCCCCCATTGTCAGGCATCATCTAAGGAAACCTAATAAGGATTACTAACTCAAAGAAGAATAAAGTGAATTAATGTCAGAGCAATTTTATTTAACATTTACTTATCGGACTTTCCTGCTCTCGATCCAAACGTAGGTATCGCTATGTATGCGGACGATACCGCTATTTTTGCCTCTGGCATACTCTTTCAAGATGTTTCAAGGGTTTTGCAAATCGCACTTATACTTATTGAGAAATTTTTCCACAAATGGAAGATAAAAATAAACGCTACAAAAACCCAAGCAATGTGGTTTTCACGTCGCAGAAAATCTTGTTACCTACCATATGCCAAACTTCGTCTATGCTGCGCAGAAATCGAATGGTCAGATAATTGCAAATACCTCGGTGTTATTTTGGATAATAAGTTAACTTTTCAACCTCACATTTCAAGTACAGTGAATAAAATCAATTTGACAATAAGAACTTTATATCCTTTTATTAATAGAAAGTCAAACCTTAGCATGCAAAATAAACTAATATTATTTAAAACCATTTTTCAAGCTATTCTTTTATATGGGGCACCAATTTGGTTTAACTGCGCTAACACTCATATCAAAAAACTTCAAGTTTGCCAAAATAAAATATTAAAAATGATGCTTGGATTACCATGGTATTACTCAACAAATAGGCTCCATGATAAGGCGAATGCTAATACTATTATGTTCCTTATAAGTAAATTTCGAGAAAGATTTTATTTTAATTGCACTTATTCTGAAAACGAACTTGTTCGTCTACTTTCAAATTAATATAATATTATTATACTATTGTAACTCACTGCTTAAATTGTAGATTATGGGAACACAGCAATACTAGATTTAAGTATCATATAAGGGTTTTTTTCCAGTAGCATTTTCCCTTAATATAGTAACTGATTTCATAGTTATTATCTGCCTTTCATTATATAAACCAAGAATTGAAGTTGTAAAGAAAAGAACAAAATATTTCTATATCACTTACCTACAATGAAATGTAAATCAATTACTTGTATATTACGCTACAAATAAAAAAAAAAAAAAAAAAAATGTCAGAGCAATAGATAATATTTAACTATATCTTCTGCGCTTATGTATTTTGAAAAGCAATATGGTTTTGAACATTTTTGACGGTGTTTTATCCAATGTGTACCTTAATGAACACACTCTACACTTTTTAATTTGCAGGTTACAATCTCACCATCAACTCACAGTCACCAGCAACTCTGACAGTGAAATTGACTGACGACGTCACGAGTTGCTGATTCCACACAATACGTTCGTATAATATGGTGAAGACAGGCGATGCTACTGCTTCCATTCGTTACCTGCTCGTATTTCATTCACTTATCTTCTCGTTCAACTGTCAATCTTCGTCATAGTCGTCTTCAGCTACTCTCAAATTATTACTTTCAACTTCTTGCTTATCCGTTCTATCGAATCCTGCTGGTCCCTCTTTTTATCCTTTTTTATTTATGCTATCTCTATTATTATTTCTTCCCCGCGTATAGCTATTCAATTCAAGAAGAAACCTGTGGAAACATACCATCAAGATAAGTAATAATAATAATAATGATACGTCGTGCGATAATGTACGTTTTGTTCTTTTTGACATTTTTCAGCGGGGTAGCTGTCATTTCAGATTCCTCCGTGCTGACGGTTTCACTTCGTATTATTATTTTTTTCAATGCTTTTGTGTAACTTCCTTGACATACACATTCTTACTTTGGGAATCCTTTTGGCATGTTCTTTTTATATGAAAATCAACTCCCTGCAAAAGACAATCCATCTTGTTTTTATCCTTGGAGCAGGATTCGAGAGAATGTACAAAAAAATAAACACGAAACGAAATAACGTGTCAACTTTCAGTATAGCTGTCACTCAGTTTTTTTTTAAACATTCGAGCACATGAAATACCCTCTTAAAAAATAGGAAATGGGGTGGAATCTTCCCCAGCAATCCAGAATTACCGGGAGGTGTAGACGTAGGCGTTAAACATTTTCAAGTCGGGATTCATTTCCGAATGAAATCCCAGAAGCGAGAACATGACATATCAAAAGTGTTGTCATATCAAAAGGCTGTCATACATGAGAAGAATTGATGGTGGAAAAGACAAATGAGGATATTCGCGCGGGAAAATCCATCAGAAATAAAATATAGGTAAGTTTGTACGTCTTAAAATCCATACAAACATATTTTGATAGCTATATTTTCTTACTTGCGATATAATTATATACTATAAGGGCAAGTTATGGATTCTTTAGATAAACTGATATAACAACCAAACATGGCATTATTATTATTATTTTTTTTATAAGGCAAGGGACTATTTGTTTCCCTTTTCATGTGGAGTACACTGCGCGAGCATTCGGTTGATAGGGAGGGGAAGGACGAGAGGTGTCCATTAACATTGGTTTTGAATGCTTGCAAATCAAAATGGCAAGGGAAAATATCGCCGGGGAAACTATTTCAAATTCGTGTTGTTCGGCTAAAAAAGAATCTCTATATTTTCACGTCTGAAAGTGGGCTGATGGGTGAACTGATGAGCATTCCTTGCGAGACGAGTATTCGTGTGAAACTTTTAAGGGGAGGAATGTAGCTGGCTACTTCGAGTGAACATTTTTTATAAAAGAAGCGATAAAATAAGGAAAGACATGAAACATTGCGTCGCTGTTCGAGAGGAGCAATGGCATTGGGATAAGTTTAGCTTTAACGACAGAAGACATTGAGTTTTCGAAGCATTTGACTCCACACGATTCCTGTTACTCTATTTGAAAATGCTGTATAAGTATAATCGGAGTTCAATGAGCGTACTTTTGCAATTTTACGTCCAAAATCTAAGGACGTGAATAGTCGAACGAATATGAAAAGCTTAGAGTAGAGTCGTCAGCAAAACTAATCCACTTAGAAGTAACAGACAGAAGATCATTTATAAAAATGAGGAAAAGAGTCGGTGACAGAACGGAGCTCTGAGGAACACCAGCATTTATTTTGTGGGCATCAGATTTGAAACCGTCCAATACAAATCGTTTTGAATGGTCCATAAGATAGCTTCTAATCCAACGAACAAGAGTATCATCGATCCCAAAAGCACGTATTTTCGATAAGAGAGCTTCATGCCAAACTCTATCGAATGCCTTGGAGATTTCAAACGCAATATTCTTACTTTCACCAAAGCGATGTAAAGATTTGTTCCACTGCTCGGTGAGATATGCCATCAGATCAACAGTGGAACGATTAGGAAATCTAAGAAAGATTCCAGAAGTGTAGGAGCGATAAAAATGCTTACTCATTGGTTTTGAAAGTGTGGAATAATACCTGTTCAGAAGACTGGGGGGGTATATCATCCGGGCCAGCGAATTTGGTTATACCGAGATCTTTGAGAACTCTTGCTACTGTATGACAGCGGAAAAAATTCTGTCCCATGGAAAAAATTACATTCTCATGTACAGAGGGGGGGGGGGGGGGGGGGAACGTCAATATTGAGATTATTTAATTAAAACGACGAGTACGTTTTAAAAAATATTTTAAATATTATTTACTATTTACATAGTTGCGTTATTAAAATGGATTTTTGTAACAAATCGCAACCACCAAGCGCAATTGTCATTTCATCATCCATAAACTTTTATGGCAAAGACCTGATTCTACGAACAATTTTGGGTATAAGAAAATGAAAATCCGATTAATTCTAAAATTCCTGTCGTGTCGTCGCAGGGACACAGTCATCGCAATAACAAGCTATCAGTTATTGCGCATCATCAACGATAATATGGCCATTAAACGGTCATCGAAAATGTCCATTGGGATGACCCAAAAATTAGTGTCATCGTTCTTGTCATTGTAGCGGTTAGTAAGATGACCACATTTGACGACAGCGATAGTACGACATGACGACTTTAGAAGGGGGTTGTAATAACGGTACGTGTGAAAACTCTTACAAATTTCTTTCCTCGAATATGGCGCCGATGATTGTGGTGATTTTTTTTAATTATTTTTGTCGCTATGATGTATCGTTTTGTCAATTTTTTTTTTTCAAACCTGCTCAACAGAAAGCATCTTTCTTTATATCAAATTGACCTAAAAAAAATGTGAAGAATGCGGCAAGTAGTTACTTTGTCATTATTCTAATAAATAAGATTAACAATATAAATCTTATTTTTATTAAAATTATAGAATTTCAAAAAGCTGAAAATAAATAACATTTTTATCAAAAACAAACTATGATGATGGCGTACTTCGTGTTTACTAGAATCCATTTAGAGTATGAAAATTGGAATATAAGAACATGTACGTGCGACAACGTCGTGCGCATTTTACAACTAAAAGAAAGATGAACTTAAGATCATCAGCTCCAGAATGTTGAAAACAAACCCATTAAACAGACATTGATGTACACAGGATATGGTTTCACCACCTACCTGCTCTAGTGATGCCAGCAAAAAATTATTGTGGCCTGTCAGCAAAGAGAGCATATTATTCCTTTATGTGGTTTTTATATTCAAACAAAAAGAATTTGGTTAATGCGTGCAAAATCTATTCCAGAAGATGGAAAGGTGTGTTGATAGCTAAAATTAGTTTCAGCAGGATTTATGAAAAAAAAAATTATTACGACCCGAGATCTTATCTTCGTGAACTGCTTTGAAAGCTGTTGTCAGTTCCTTTCAAAGAGATGATTGTATACGCTTCTATACACTTCACGTGATTAGAATCACTCATTTATTTGATAGATTGGATCATTGAGTTCAGCTACAGCTGGTGGTACTTATGCCGTTATACCTCTCACAAAAATGTTTCACCTTAGCAGAATAAACATAAAACTGGTGGACCATTAACAAATATACATCATTTAAGTTACAAATTATAGCTCTGTCTTTTTTATTTTAATTTTAGGGGGAATATGTTTTAAAGACCTTTAATATTTATTATTGTCGTTGCTAAATTAGTTAACCCAATTTTGTTTGATATGATCGTGCCTCTATAAAAGTCACTAATTCAAATTTCTAGGTAAGGGGCCAGTTATAGCGATCATTAAAAACCATCATTAAAAAATTTCAATTGCATATTTTTGTGTGTTAGAAAAAGATTTAAAACGTGAAACTAATGCCAATCGATGGAAAATCAATTGAAATAATTTATTTTGACAAAAAACAAACCCGGGAAACAATATTATTTATTAAAAAAAAAACATTTATTTATTTTAATGATGAAAATTGTTTTTACTGATAAGCTGATTGTCATTTGACAGAATAATGAAACATTTCGTTCCAGTGTTTGTGGTCCATTTTTTAATGTTCCAACCTGTCAGTAAAAAGTTAACTGAAGCATTTTGCATCATTAAAACAAATTTGAGGTTATGGCTGGTATGGTTGGCCTGTAAATTCTCACACAACTTTAATGATCGCTATAACTACCTGTACGTAAAAAATTCCAGTTTCCAGCTGTTTCATATTTTGAATATGTAAATAATTTGCTAGCTGTGTTTTAAGAAATTAGCAAACCTAAGAAAATAAACGAACCGGAATTGAATAACCGATAA